>PVIH01007851.1:0-87523 GCA_004025045.1 Sigmodon hispidus
GCACACACACAATCCACCCATGTGCCATGGTGGGTGACATACATACATGTGCATGCACACACACAATCCACCCATGTGCCATGGTGGGTGACATACATACATGTGCATGCACACACACAATCCACCCATGTGCCATGGTGGGTGACATACATACATGTGCATGCACACACACAATCCACCCATGTGCCATGGTGGGTGATGTTCATATATGTGCATGCACACACACAATCCACCCATGTGCCATGGTGGGTGACATGCATATTTGTGCATGCACACACAATCCACCCATGTGCCATGGTGGGTGACATGCATATATGTGCACGTACACACACAATAGATGTAATTTAAAAATAAAGCTTAAATGTGCTATATATTTCTGCTGTACTAATATTGGTCATGTTCTCTAAGAAATTTCTAAGAACATTTTTTCTTAAATTACAATATGTAGAATATAAGTATAATTTTACCTACTTTCTTACTATTATGATTATAAGGTGTGTATTATCCTATAATTTCATTTCTGCTAGTCTCTTCCTAGGAAGCTAGAGACGCCAATCATCCTCTCCATGTGTCTCACCCTGGACTTTTCGTCATACCTCTTGTGCTACCCTTTCCTCAAAGCAGCTATTCATACAACTCCAAAGGTAATCTTGTAAATATCTATTTCACATTTCATTCACAGCTCCATGTGCACCAGTTACTTCCCAGATTCTAAGTCAGTGGTGGTTTTTATTTCATGTTTATTATTTTGTGTCCATGTGTGTTTTGTCTGCATTGAACGTCTGTGCATTACTTGAATGCATTATTCCTGTGGAGGTCAGATGATGTTGGATCCCCAGAAATTAAAATTACAGATGACTATGAGCCACCATGTTGGTGCTTGAGAATCAAACTTTGAATCTCTTCCAGAACTGCTAAGCCATCTCTCCAACACCACTTCATCTTTATATGATTTGCACACCACTAGATGATGGGATCCTTAAGGAAAGACACTGGCTTTCAACCTTCTCCTCACCCCTGAGCAGTTGGTGCTGAAATGGTGACCTGTCTTCCTAGGTCGGTTATAGTCTCAGACAGTCTTTTGCCCAGAGAATATAAAATTGTTTCATTTTCCTATATTTGGGGCCTAGATTCTATCTCCCAATATCTAACCAGCAATAAGAGCCATAAAGAAAAAAATACCAGGATCTCTGAGTTTGGGAATAGAAGATGCATGCATCTTGACTCTGTTTGCCCTCCATACCTAAGACCAGCCAGAACTCTATAGTAAGTAAGTAACCAGTAAGAACTCTATAGAAACTTGATGGGGCTGGAGAGATGGCTCAGCGGTTAAGAGCACTGACTGTTCTTCTGGAGGACCTGAGTTCAATTCCCAGCATCCACATGGCAGCTACCAACTGTCTGTAATTCCAAGATCTGACACCCTTACACAGTTATACATGCAGGCAAAACACCAACTCATATAAAATAAAAAAAAATAAATATTAAAAAAAATAGGGGCTGGAGAGATGGCTCAGAGGTTAAGAGCACTGACTGTTCTTCCAGAGGTCATGAGTTCAATTCCCAGCAACCACATGGTAGCTCACAACCATCTATCTTGAGATCTAGTGCCCTCTTCTGGCACACAGGCAGGCATAGTGGAGGCAGAATGTTGCATACATAATAAATAAATCTTTAAAAATAAAAAAGAAAAAGAAAGAAAGAAAAGAAAAAATGGAAACTTGACTAATCCCTGCTGAGTGGGTTTGTCTGTAGCTAAGCTAGAGAGGACTCAGTGTCCCTGTAAGGCAGTCTTAATTTCTGACTAGCCTTTGATGTGACATCTCTCTCCACTCTAAGTTATAAAGCAATGTTGTATTGACTGTGAGGTCGTCAAAAACTGATGACTCCACTGTCAGCCCTATAAAACTTCAAAATCTCTTGTAAATATGAGTCAGGATGTGAGTAATAATATGTCTCTATTATAATTACCAATGCCATTGCTGGGGCACACTGGCCTCTCGCACAGTGGTGTTCCTGAACTACAAAGTGAGAAACTCAACTTTTTATACCTAGACCATTATTCTCACAGCCATGGAGAACTTAGTCATTATGTGACTTTTCCTGGGAAGATGTAAATAAATGTCTATCCACCCCCAGAAAGTACACCAAAGAAACTCTTCTCCTGCCCAAATCTAGCTTGGTGAGCCAATGAGTTTGTTGGTGTTACACGCAGGACTTGGAGGAAGTTGCATCACCAGAAACCACTCCAATGTGGGGATGATGCAGAGAAACTGCATTCCTGGAGATGCTTTCATGCCTTGCAGTCAGCATTATCAGAGAGTGTTCCCCTCCCCCAGCATTGCTTACAGCCTTTCTCTGCTTAGGGAAGGGTCCTGTCGATCTTATGACTCTGTAAGCCTCCTGAGTCTTGTGAGTCTCCTTCCCTTGAGAAGGATTATTTTAATTTTTAACTTAAATGACATTAGCTACTGAAAAATTTAAAATAAACACAAACTGGTACTTCTTTCATATGACTGGAATTTTTTTATATTTCAAGTTTACTTAATGACTGGCCTACCTGATTATTCTTTCAAGACATTCTTGCTCTATTCTGGAGCAAAGTGACCCTTTTTCTGTCCTGGAAAGCTCAGGCCTATAGCCATTCAACCTGTGAAGTCTGGACTGCCTTGGGGTTCTGTCCTGCATTTCTATGACTGGGGAATGCAGAGGCCCTCGGATGGGCCACCCTCTAAGCGGCTGTCAGCACCGACACCCTTGTACTCAAGCTCTGACATCAACCAGTCACAACAACTGTGACTACAGAGGGTTCTAGAACACAAAAGGCAATCGTGCTACATGTCCATGTCATCCCTGCTTCAAAGTCACATCAAAATCTTTCCTTCAGGTTGCCCAGGAGTGATGTCATCATCATGAAACCACCACAACATCTCAAAACTGTTTCTCCGACTGAGGTTTGGGCCCTCTCTAAGAACACCATTTAGTAATGGGAGAATAGAAAGAGCTTTTTTCTTTTAAATTTTTTTTTTTTAATTTTATGTGTATCAGTGTTTTGCCTGTCTGTGTGCTTGTGACAAATCTCCTGGAAATGGAGTCACAGATACTTGCTAGCTCTCCTGTGGGTGCTGGGAATCGAACCCCGGACCTCTGCAAGAACAATAAGTGTTCTTAGCCATGGAGCCATCTTTCCAGCCCAAGAGAGGGCTCTTTGTGGCAGTATGACATCCATTTTTTTTCCAGTAGTCAATAAATCAAACAAACCTTTGAAATTTTATTACATTTATTTAGTGTGTGTGTACATGCAAGCTGTGTGTGTGTGTGCAAGCTATGTGTGTGTGTGTGTGTGTGTGTACATGCAAGCTGTGTGTGTGTGTGCATGCAAGCTGTGTGTGTGTGCACAAGCAAGCTGTGTGTGTGTGTGTGTGTGTGTGTGTGTGTACATGCAAGCACACCCATACTCACATGCCATAGCAGCATGTTAAGGTAAGAGGACACCTTGTGGGAACTGGTTCTCTCCTGCCATGTAGGTTTTAGAGACTGAATATATATATTTACACAAATGCACATACATAAATAATAAAATTAGGCCAAATAAACTTTCTATTGTTCATTGTATCAGGTATTTGGCAATTAGTGACAGAAAGCTGTCTAAAAGCTATTTTCTTCACTGTTCAAATTTTAGCTACACTGTCCTTCTCTTCTTTATCTGAAATGCTCTTTATCTTTCTGTCTTGAGTTTTTCCCAGGCTGACATCAGTTCCCACCATTATTGAAACCCTCTGGTCTGAAACTCTCTCTACTAAAATTCTGCCTATCCTGCAAGATCAGTTCAATTTTATCTACTCTCTAAAGTCTTGACATTTTGAAGAAAAGCAAAGATAAAACATTTATTTATTTTTTGCTTTTACTTTCCACGTGTGGGTGCTTTGTCTGTGTACCACTTGTGTGCTGTGGAGGTAAGAAGGTGTTGCATCCTTCCCAACTGGAGTTACAGATGGGTGTGAGGCTGCCACTTGGGTGCTGGGAACTGAACCTGAGTCGTCTGCTGCCAGGACTCTGAACCGCTGAGTCATCTCCCCAGCTCCAAGACATATTTAAACGCATACATCTATCTCTTACATAGTTTCTTAGCAGTTGAATGCTATGCTATTCTTGGAATACAAAGATTGTGGTTCTGCCCTAACTTAGTGGACTGTCCATCCCCAAAAGGCCAGCACAAACAATGGGACACAAATTGGAAGAGGTCTGTGAGGCTACAGGGCTCCCACAGCCCCCTTTGAAGTATTTCAGGGTAATCCTGTCCATATAAAGTCCCCCCAACAGTTGATGCCAAGGACCTGACAAGTACTGCTCTGGCCTCCCACCTATCGAGAGCCTTGCCTTTAACTCTGTCCTGCACTGGATGACAAGAACTAATAAACTAGATCCAATCCCCCAGAATTCCTCTGGGGGATTCCCAGATGTCTCTGAAACCAGGGCAACATCCTATCTGGATGCTTGTGTCCTCAAGGTGGCAGAACTCATTCACCCAGGAAGCAGTGGGAGAAAGCAGTAGGGTTCCTTAGGCTACCACCCCGGATCTAACATCTCTACACCTTTTTGTCCTTAAGCAGCAGCAAGGCCCTTTATCTCTGAGCAGTTACTTCAGGCAGAATGAAATGGATTGCTCTGACGGGAAAGGTGGTGAATCAGGCCTATAATCCTAGTACTTGAGAGACTGAGGTAAAAAGATCATGAGTTCAAGACCAGACTGGATTTACGTTAAGGATTGGGGGGCGGTGGAGATGTGACTGTGAGAATATAAGCAAAAATGCAGTGAGTGGCAACTGGGCCACGGCTGCTCTTTCTTCTTCTTCTATATGTATTTTTTCCCTTCTTTGGTTTTTTTCAAGATAGGGTTTCTCTGTGGAAGTTCTAGGCTGTCCTAGAGCTCTCTCACTGAAGACCACACTGGTCTCAACCACAGAGATCTGCCTGCCTCTGTCTCCTGAGTACTGAGAGTAAAGGCGTGCATCACCACCACCCGGCTTAACCCCACAGCTTCTTAAACAGCAGATACGGACTATACAAAGTTAGGACACTGAGTATGAGGCTCATGAAACGCATTGGGGGGAGGAGTCCTGAAACATTTGACACCCGTGAAAGGTCTCTGCAGGCATGAAGACAAAAAGTTAATTCAAAATCAAATGTGCAGCTCAGCATGGTGGCTCATGCCTGTAATCCCACCACCACTGCAGAGACAGATGATCTCCACTATAAATTCAAGGCCAAACTGGTCTGGATAAGGAGTTCCAAGACAGCCTGCACTTTGTGTCAAGACCCCCGTGCCTCAAAATAAACAATAAATAAACAAAACACAAAATGAATCTTTGGTGCTTCTGTCATCATTTGCCTGTGTTGCACTGAACAGCTTCATTGAAAAAATGGATTCTGAACTGTCAGAATATGCTCTTTGCACTGCACATGCAGTCACAGCACGGGGTACTAACAAACACCACCTGGAACACCCTGGCTCAGAGTTAGAAATACTGTGCTATGAACTGCATTGCTTTACCAGTTTTGTTTTTGTTTTGTTTTTGCTTATACAGAAACATAATGGTTTACAGAAAATTAAGATTATTTATACTGTGCGGTGGACTATGCTCATTGTTAATAAAAAAAAAGACAAAAAACAATTGTTTGGCTGGTAGCAGGGCAAGAAGATATTGGGCAAAGACAGCCTGATGCAAAGAGAATGATGAGAGGGTGAAAAGCACAGCCATGGAAGGCGGGACAGACTCCAGCCAGCCACTGGGCAAGCAGGACATGTTGAGGGACAGACTCCAGCCAGCCATATGCCATGAGCCATATGGCAAAGCATAAACAGAAACACGAGTTAATTTAAGTGTACGAGTTAGCTAGTAACAAGCCTAAGCTACTGGCTGCACTTACAATTAATATAAGCCTCTGAGTGATTTTTTGGAAAGCAGCTGCTGGGAAAGGAAACTTCCATCTACACTATCACCCTACCATCACTTCCCAGTATGTAAGTTCCATACTGTATTGTAGTATGCCTTTGGATTATACTGTATATGTGAATGTTGGAAATTTAAAACTGCTGTTTGAAATGCTGACTTGAATTTCAATTTAAGAAATCTAGATGAATTTTGGCTTGAGCCTAGGGCAGAATTCCCAAAAATTTTTGAAATGGTTCTAAACAAAATTGTCATTCAGTACTATCTACTTATGCAGACTGGAGTTCTCAGCATTGAAAATTATAAAATCAAAATATCATCCCCCTCTGAGAAACATGGAAGATGTTTCACATTCTGTAATATGAAATGTTCAGCCAAGATTTAATTTTTTTGTTTTGTTTTTCAAAACAGGGTTATGTGTAGCCCTGGCTGTCCTGGAACTCACTCTGTAGACCAAGCTGGCCTCAAACTCAGAAATCTACCTGCCTCTGTCTCCCAAATGCTGAGATTAAATGCTAAAGGCGTGTGACAACACCACCACCCAATCCTGGCTCAATGATTTAATTCATAACATAAAAACAAATAAGCACAGATATCCCATTACTATACAACTTGGGTTCCCCCTGTAAATAATTAGTAAAATTATATGTATGCCAAAGAATCGTCTTAGAATAAATTTATACTTACTATGAGAACATTTTGATTTAGAGATCCATTTGTATATACCTAGGGTCATATGAAATTGTCTCAGTAATCTCAAGCATAAAAAAATCTAAGAACTGAGGTTGGAAAGACAGCTTAGTGGTTAAGAAGATGTACCTGGGTTAAGAAGAATACTTGGGTTGGATTCTCAGCACCCACATGGCGGCTCACTGCCATCTGCTACTCTAGTTTCAGGGGATCTGATAGCCTCTTCTGGCCTTTGCAGGTACCAGGCACATAAGTGGTGCACAAATACATGCAGGCAAAACATCCATACACATAAAATGATAATGGTTTTTTTTTTTTTCATTTTAAAGTGTCTAAGAAGCCCTGAACTAAGCCACAGCGGAAGGATTGAGGAAGTGCCGGGCTTCAGCTGGCTCTAGTACTGAAGCAAGTTAGTATCTCATAAGTGTAGAGGCTCAGCCTTTAACCCCAGCACTCTGGAGAGAGGCAGTACAGGAGGATCTCTGTGAGTTCCAGGCCAGCATGTTTACAATCACGTTCCAGGACTACATAGAAAGACTCTGCCAAGATAGATAGATAGATAGATAGATAGATAGATAGATAGATAGATTAATAAATTAATAAATAAATAAGTAAAAGCAGTGTAGTAGAAGTTTCTGGCCTGACTAGCCTGGGGTCCAGACCCACAGACCCGTAATCCTGCAGTCCCTCAGAAACAGACACTTATATTAATTTTATGCTGATTGGCCTAGGGCCCAGGCGTATAACTTGCTAACTCTTTACTATTAAAATAACCCATGATTTTTATCTTGTTCATCCAGGCAGCTCAGTACCTTTTCTCAGAGCAGTATGGTTGTCCTCTGCATCTGGTGGCTTCTCCTGGTGTCTCCATGGCATCACTCTGGCATTTCTGCCTGCTCTTCCTGTTCTCAGAGTTTCCTTAGTCTGGTAGCCCCACCCACACTTCCTGTCTGTCTTCAGCCAATCAGTGTTTTTATCAAACCAGTAGGCAGAACAATTATTTACATTGTAACAACATAATTCCACTACAAGGCAGTTTAATATCAAAAGAAAGACAGATTCAAGAAAATATCTAGGGTCACCATATTACACGTGAGACAAAGAAACCTGCGGGAGACCAACTGACTTGATCAACAATCCCTGGCAGTAACGGCGGCCAGAGCTGCAGAATTCTAGACTCCCAGGGCTCCCTGTGTTAATTTTAGGTCTTCATGCACTCAGAAACCTCTCACTGTCAAAATGTTTCAGGATCCTCACATTCAATCACACAACCCCATTTAGAGTCACTGCCCACAGTCCAGTTGTTGGTCATTCAGTGTGATTATTTGTTTATATTCTCATAACCACTGTGATATGATACCCTTGGAATTTAAGTCTCAGGCTAGAAGGACTTGTTTAAAATATTTACTGAATTTGGGTTTTTTTTAAGATTTATTTATCTTATGTGCATGACCATTTTGCCTGCATGTGGGAATGTGCCCCGTGTGTGCTTGGTATTTTTGGAGGCAGGAAGAGGGCATCAGATCACAGAGAACCGGAGTTATCAGCAGTTGTGAGCCACCATGTGGAGGCTGGGAACACAACACAGGTCCTCTGAAAGAACAGCCAATGTTCTTCATTGCTGAGCCATCTCTCTAGCCCTGTTTTTTAAAGAAATAAAGTCGAGTTGGGTACTAATGAGGATATTTAATATGAGCTTAAACACAAGGGTTGGGAGAAGGATACTCAGGAAAAGGTAAAATATACCTAAGAGTATGGTTATGGCCTTCTCAAAGAAAAGCTGAGAAAAGTGAGAATGAGGTGTGGTCACGGCTCTTCAGGAGGGAGTTCTGCTTTGCTTTTTTAGCCCAAGACTTCACAGCAAAGCTAATAGGCATAGCCCGTGGGGCACCTCCTTTGAGCCCACCTTTCCAGTTGTAGGCTAGTTGAGTGTTTCCCTTATCAAATTCCCTCCAGATTATAAAACCTGAGTCCCACACATGGGCCCACCCCACAAAGGGGGTATACTGAAAGGGGAAGGAATTCCCTCCCTGGAGAAGTACTGAAGGAAACCACAGGAAAGGAGCTGGGGCAGATGGCACAGTTGTCCCTATAGTGAGACTGAGCTGGACTTTACCCTTTGAAGGACTGACTCCAAAAGGCAAGTGATGTCAGGGGATCCAGGTAATTCTTTTGAGAGGCAACAAATCCCAAGACTCTGGCTTACTCAGAACATAGCTGAGTTAGCAGGAAGAGAGGAAAAGTAAACTTGGAGAACCAGCCTCCCTAAATATTAAGGGTAAGGACCCACCCAAGGTAGTCCCCAGGAGAAATTCAATTTTTATGCACTAAGAAGGGTGCATTCTAATGACTCATCTCTTCTCACACCCCTACAGGCCAGGCAGGCTGAGGAGAAAATGAAGGAGTGTGTTACAATCCCAGTCGGTGTCTCAGGGTTACTATTGCTGTGATGAAACACCTTGACCAAAGCAACTTGTGGAGAAAGAGGCTTCTTTGGCTTATACTTTCACATCACTATTCACCATCAAAGGAAATCAGGATCTGAAGGCAGGCTGTGGAGGAGGCTGCTTACTGGCTTGTTCTTCATGGCTTGCTCAGCCTGCCTTCTTATAGAACCCAGGACCAGCAGCCCGGGGATAATACCACTCATAATGGGCTGGGCCCGCTTCCATCATATGGAATTAAGGCTTGTCTGCTTATAGACCGGAGGCATTTTTTCAGTTAAGGTTCCCCTCTCTCAGATGACTTTAGCTTGTGTTAGGTTGATATAAAACTAGCCAGCATAGTCAGACAGTCAGGGAGATGTGTATGTGTGTGTATGTGTGTGTGTGTGTGTGTGTGTGTGTGTGTGTGTGTGTGTGTGTGTGTGTGTGTATGCTATTAAGAGTGTATATTGCTCTTGGAGAGAAAAAATGTTCTGTTCCCAGGTTGCTCCCAGAGATGGTACCCCTGGCCTACTCCCACACCTGAACATGAGTACACATGTTTACATATAGACACATGCATACATAATCAAAAATAAAAGTAAATCATAAAATAAATAACCAACAGCACCAACAAAAAGACCTCAGCCACTGGATTCCTGCTTGGATTGGCATGGGAGGCAATTCTGAAAAGCAATACATCTTTGTTGCCACACGGGGGCTCCACACAAGGCTTCTGGAGGAATTTTACATTTTAATTTTTTTCTTCCTTCCCTTGTTATTACAAAGCAAACAAATGAATTGAAAAAAGTTAGGAGAGGAAATAGCTCAGTGATAAAAATCTTGCTGAGTATATGCAAGGCTCTGGGTTCAATCTCCAATACCACAATAAATTAAAATATGTAATAAGAAAAGAAAACCATTATCTCTGAGGGGGGAAAACTGTCTTGGGTTGTGATTTTTCATGTTAACAAATGACTAAAAGTTAAAAAAAAAAGAAAAGAAAAAAGTTAGGAAATGCCCCCAAACACTCTATGGTCTCTCTATAAACATAAAACTACCGACACTGTGTTAATGCATATACTTCCAAATCTGCATAAACTTTGTTAGACATAAAATTTTATATGAATACTAAATGAGCATGACTAAAACACATTATAACACATATGCTATTATACACACATTTTAACACCAAAATGAAATCATTTCACACTGCTCTCACTAGATAGATAGATAAATAGATCATCAACATCTTTCCATTTGTACAGGGTGTCCAGATATATCATAGGAAGGGGTCAGCTCTCCAGAAACTGGACTTATTTACAGACAGTTGTAGATTGTCATGTGGATGCTTGGAACCAAACCTGGTCCTCTGCAAGAACATCAGTGTTTTTATCCGCTGAACTATCCCTCCAGCTCCATTCAAAACATTTTTAAACGAAGGCATTTTATTCAGTTTTTCATGTCCTTAAAATGTTTATTATAATGCACATAATAGAAAATCCTACATTTTTCATGTCGTTGAAGTGCTTACTATAATACACATAGAAAATCCTACACGGATGCCTACTGTGACTCAATCAAGCCATTCAATTTCAAAGGCAAAGATAGGCGTGCTACAGCTGGCCAGTTGCAGAGGTGACCGCTGAGCCCATGAGCCCAAGTTTTATCCAGCCGAACCAGGTTGCCACTGCTGCGTTGACAATTCTGGTAAGTATAGTCCCTCCCGAGCCCAGCACTGGAGCCACAGGACCGCAAGGGGCGTGGCGAGGCGCGGGGGCGTGGTCGGAGGTTGGGCTGGGGCGGGGCCTCGTGAGGAGGGCGGGGCCGGGCGCGGCGGCGGGCGGGTGCGGGCGCTGCCGTTCACCGCTCGAGCTGCAGGTGGAGCTGTGCCGCCGCGCTGCCTCCAGGAAGCCTCACGGGCCTTCGTCGGCCTGGCCGCTGCGCCGGCTCCCAGGATGCAGTGTGGAGCGGCCGGGCGCTGACGGTGGCGGTGCGGCTGCGGGCGGAGCGGCGGGAGGCCGGCCTGCGAGGAGCGCGGCGGGGAAGGCAGCGGGCGCTGCCGGCGGAGGAGAGGACCCGGCGGCCGGGCCTGCGTGGGGCCGCGCGCCGCGGCGTCGACTTCCTCCGCGCCGGGCAGGACAGCGCAGGGCCATGGCGGAGGCGGCCGCGGCTCCGGTAAGGGCGGCCCGCGCGCTTGGCCCGCGCGGCCTCGGGCCCCGGAAGGCCGGGGCCCAGCACACAGTGCGGCAGGCCCCAGGAGGGCTTCCGGGCCTGCGGCTCCTGGGGCTGCGGCAAGTGGCCGCGAGGTCCGCCGGGGCCTACCGGACCGGGTGGAGCCGAGCGCCGAGAACGGCCGTCCGTGCCCCGGAGGCCGACCCGCGCCAAGTTCCCGGTCTGCGATTCCCCGGGCCGGGCTCCTTCTCAGCGCTGGCCCGGTGCTTCCCTCCCCCGGCTCCCCCCAGCGGCCTGCTGGCACCCGGGAGGTGTCCGACGTCGATTCCACATACACTGAGCACCCACTATGTGCCCAGCCCTCCCCGGGCGGCGCGCGAGGGCAGCTCCCATTTGTCCAGCCAGGCTGGCGTTGTGCTCAGCCTAGGTTAGGCATGATTTTGTCCACACTGCAAGCCTGCTGGCTAGTTACTATTAGAGTTATTATTTTGTACAGAAGAAAAGCTGGAGGCCCAGCGAAGTTAACTTGCCGAGAATCTTGGAGAGCAAGTGTGGAGAGACAGTGCTCACAATTCAGTGACTGTGATAAGGAATGCAGACAGGTACACGAGTAGCCATATGGTGAGACAGAAAGAGGTTGTAGTAACCTGGTGGAAACCAAGTGTGAATGCAGGTGCTTAGGAGACCCGGTTCCTCCTGCCTGGCCAGGTATTTATTCTGTGCTTCTGTTAGCTGAGTTAGCTAAGGTTTCATAGGGCTTGGGCAGAGGGAGGCAAGGCATAGAGACAGGACAGTACAGGACGGGTCCACAAGCCTGGAGAGATGGTTGTGGTTAAGAGTCTGCAGACTTGGAAGGCCTGTACTTCGTCATGTGGGTGGGGAGCAGTGGAGGGATTTGGCATTCTCTTAGACCAGTGGCTCCTCTCGAGTTCAGAGTTTCGGTTTCCCTGCCTGTTTGCAGTTGGCTGTTCCACCTTCAAGTTAGCAAGGTGCTAGGCTTCAGCAGAGCACACCCCTGCACAGTTCAAAGGCCCATGGACCCCCATAAAAATGGTTCAGACAAACCAAAAAAAACCCCTCCGACCCATTGTTAGGATGTTAAACAAAGACAACATCACCGTCGTGGATGTGTGTGCAGATGCCCTTTTGTGTAGCACAGAGGTTGGGCAGAGGGAACAGTGGGCAAGTAGGGTACACCTGAAGTAGACCATGGGAGTCAGATAAAGAGGAAGAGGAGGCCAGAGGTATCCCTCCACAGCACTTCTTCCCTTCCAACACTTCTGCCCATCAGAACTCATCTTCCGAAACCTACTGCAAGTCCTCAGTCAGACCCAGCATCCCTTTTATACAACCTTGAGCACCATCCATGCCAGCTTTTCTGCCCCTGGTCAAGTTCTCTTGCACACATTTTCTGTTGTATCTTCCAACATTCTCGTTCCCAGTGACTCAAATGAGTCCACACTGTCCCTAGAAGCTACTTTTATTTTACAAGTGGTCATTTACCTTTTGTTGTTCAAGAGTATTCTTCTGGAATGTAAGCAGCATGCCTACAGGCACTGACCAGAAGTTGCACCTGGGATGTCCCCGGATGATCTCTTCCCACTCCACCCAAAATGTGTTCTTCATCTCCAGTGAGCAGTCACTAAGGCCTCTGTGCCATTCCCAGTGACAGGGATGTGTCAGTCTTGTGATTGTTGTTGCACTTGTAAAGGTGACTGTCTACCTTCCTCAGCAGACTAGAGTATGCTGCTGATCTCAGGACAGCTCATTCTAATTTGTTGCCTGTAGGGAGTTAGGATGATGTAAAAAATGCCAAGCATAGTAACACACCTGTCACTCCAGGACTTGGAGTGGTGAAGGCAAGGCGGATCAAGGGTTCCAGGTCATACTATGCTACCTAGCAGTTCTAATGTGAAACTTCGCAAAAACAAACAATATATTCATTTCTTTGATTGGTTTAAATTGGCAGTAATGATAATTTTAGCTCATGGTGATGGGGCAATTAGGAAAGGACTAAATCAGATTGTCCTGAAGGAAAGGGAATTGGCCACTGAGCTTATCTGTCTGAAGCGGGAACATGAGATGCTTTTTAAAAAGCACTTGAGCAACCCCCTTGTTTGTGCCTCTCAGTTGAAGCAGCTGGAGTTTTTGCTGGGTCATCATCAGGCAGTTGTGTGCTATTGTGACAGGAAAGCAGGCTGGGCCCTAGTAAATCTGCAGTTTATCATTTCTCCACTAAAACACCTCAGCATGCTAAGTCACTGTTTATTTTGCAAAATCACACTGTGCTTACCATGTGTCTAGCACTGTCCTGTGAAAAGATACAGTGTGGGACAGAAGAGATGTTCGATATAGGGACATAAGGAGATGACTGAATAGGGTGGGAAGCACCAAGGTCTGCAGTGTGCAGTGTGGTCCTGAGCAAGGCATCTGCCAGCCTCTGGCCAGATGTTTATACCCAGAGACTGTCCCTAAGCCAAGATCACCTTATATAGATAGAATGTCCCTACATACATGAATGTTCCACATATATGAGCTTCCCGCCCCCAAGCTTGGCTAACCCAGTGCCTGAAGGAGAAGGACCACAGTGCAAAAAATGATGCTGATTTCTTCTCTTTCTTGAAGATTTCTCCATGGACAATGGCAGCTACAATTCAGGCCATGGAGAGGAAGATTGAATCACAGGCTGCTCGACTGCTTTCTCTAGAAGGTCGAACTGGGATGGCAGAGAAGAAGCTGGCTGACTGTGAGAAGACAGCTGTGGAGTTCAGCAACCAGCTGGAGGGCAAGTGGGCGGTGCTGGGGACCCTCCTGCAGGAGTACGGGCTGCTGCAGCGGCGCCTGGAGAACGTGGAGAATCTGCTGCGCAACAGGAACTTCTGGATTCTGCGACTGCCTCCTGGCAGCAAGGGCGAAGTCCCCAAGGTAGCTTTTGGGGGCCCTGGGGTAGGGAGGCCAAGGGTCCATGCCTACAAGCATGTGGGTGAGTAAGTGTGATACTGCGGTTTCAGGCTCCTGTGACCTTTGATGACGTGGCTGTGTATTTTCCCGAGCAGGAGTGGGGCAAGCTGGAGGACTGGCAGAAGGAGCTGTACAAACATGTGATGAGGGGCAACTACGAGACGCTGGTCTCCCTGGGTAAGGCCTGGCATGCTTCTGTGAGGTGGGATTTTTAAGAGTTTCCAGACCTCTCTTTGTGATACAGTTGTTTTCGTGTTGGTGATATGTAGACCCCTAGATGCTGTGAGCAAGGAGACTGCCCCCCACCTTCGCATTTTTCCCTCCTCATGTTGTGGGGTGAAGTCAGATATTCCCTTCTGCTTGGTGGAGTAAGGGACCAATTAAAGGGGTAACCGTCTTCACCAGGCCCAGAGTGTGGACATCTCTGTTCTTGCTGAAACAGAGTACAGAGGTGCCACAGCTCTCCAGTGTAGTTTTAATCAGTTCTACTTTAGCAGAGGAATTGTTCTTTTACCATAAATTGGGTGGTTTTTATGTGACACATCACAGGGTGTGTGGAGAATAAGGTAGACCTTACCTCTCAAAACAGGTGTTCTTTCTGTGCCCTAAAACCCTGTAGTCCCAGCCCCTGGGGCTAATGTCCTGAAAGCCCCAGACACCTCTTGTTGGCCTTACTGTCTACTCAGGAGTGCTTGGTAGGCTGTGATGAGTACTCACAGTGTGTTCTGCTGTGCACACATGTATCCTAGCCCCTGCAGCTCTGGACAAATGATTAGTGGGGTGGGGTCTTCCATAGGCACTGCTGCATTCACATTAGCACCTCTTCCATCTTCTACACAAGATTGTCCTTAGACTTTGCAGCAGCAGAATGCCTACCATTGAGAACTGTTGTTTTGTACTAGTCAAGGCATAGCATTTCTAGGCTGTTTCCAGCTCTGATGAGAATGTGGAAAATTAACCCCTCATCTTTCCTCAGACTATGCCATCTCCAAGCCCGAGGTCCTCTCCCAGATTGAACAAGGCAAGGAGCCATGCACTTGGCGTCGCACCGGCCCCAAGGTCCCTGAGGTTCCTGTGGACCCAAGTCCAGGTGAAGGGTTGGGAAAAGTTCAGGGACACACCAAGTAACCATGCGTATAGAAAAGTAAAGGTCTAGAGGTAGTGTTACCCTTCTTCCCAGAAAGACAGAGAATGTGTCAGATCTAAATGTTTCATGGCTGAGTCATAACTGACTTACTCTACTATGTTGTAGAAACTAGTCATTCCCATTGTGGACAAAGACAGCGAAGCCAGAGCAGGGGCAGAGAATTGGGGACTGAGAGGAGAGTGAGGAGCTTTAGCTTTGTAGAGCATGCAAGGTATCATCCAGTGCTGCACACAAGGAGATTCAGACCCCACCAGCAAGCTGTATGTGACTAGAATCAGGTGTTTACTTCAGGTGAACTGGATACTGAACCCGGTTTCTCAATTTCCATGGAGCCAGTTAGCACCTCTTTAAGTTACTGTAAGAAGGATGGGGATGCTGGATTCCTGCATGGAAGACCTTGCTGCGTCGTCTGGAGAGACTGTGCCTTTTGTGAGCCTCCCTCCTCCCTTGTCTGTCCCTGACCTGTCTTGCCACCTTGGGTTTGTCCTTGATGCTGTACCACTCAGATCCTCCTGTGTAGTGAACTGTGTTTCACATGTTTACTTCATGAAAGTGAAGCTGCATCTCAGAGCTGAGCACAGAGCCAGTTTTCACTGATGCACTGACAATTTGGTTCAGCAGATGTATTTTGAGAGTCTTGTTGGTACCAAGGACAGTGTGTCGGCTGGAAGGTGGAAAGGTATCTACTGAGTTCTCTGCCTGCAAGAGGTAGGGGACAGATGTGACTCTGGCTTCCAAAGCCAAGGGTAAAAGGTTCGTGGTATCTGATTTTATTTATTAATGTTTGTAACATGGTAGTTTTCTTCATGAGAACCAGTAGGGTCCAAGAACTGGCCAGTTGCTGGTCTTCCCTCTGCACTGTCCACTGGAACTTGTGAGCAGGACGCACGTGTTACATTTCTCCCCTCCTCAGTCCTGGTCTTGGGGTCTCTGCCCTCCTCTCACTCTTGGTTGAGCTGGTCCATGCCCTTGTCAGGCCTGATCTCTTCTCGTCACCTCCTAATATCTCCACGGTGCCTTTCAGGACCCACCATGCCTAGCAAGTACTCCCAGGTCCCACGTATTCCGCCTGTCTTGCTCAGGCTGAGCCCTGGCTCTTTCCAAGAGCTGCTCCCCGGCAGCAATTCTGTCTGTCCTCTTTCCCATGTCCCTTTGACGTCGGGCTTTCAGGAGGCAGAGGTCCTTGTTCCTCATTACTGGTCCTCGCTAACTCTCGTCTCTCTGACAACCCTGTCTAGGCGCCTTGTCAGTCTTCACTGCTCTTGAAGATTGCTCTATCCATGTGGTGGCCTTACAGCTCTATTCCCTTCACCCTTCCTGGAACTCAGGGTGGTTCCCTCATGTCTTCTTCCATTGTCCTCCATTCCACAACCACTTCCTGCTGTTAGTTCTTGTAGGCTTTAGAACCTCAAGTCCAGCAGGTCCTCAGTCTGCAGGACCTTCGCATTCTCTCCTCATCCTCCGTCCCCTGTGGCCGGCAGTAGTTTCCCCTTCATACGCTCTCTCATTTTCCTTTATTCAGACTATCTACCTGGTAAAACCGTAATCCCAGAGAGATCATCTGCCTGCTCTGCACCTGTACCCAGGCAGCTGCCAGTGGCAAACCCATAACTCTACAGCCAGTCTCACCTAGTATTCCTGACCAGCATTTAGTAGGGGTTTTTATCTGTCATAGTCACCAGCATCATCTCACTTGCCTCACTAGCTCAAAGGCTGGCAAATTATGGCGCACAGACCAAACCTAGCCCTGTTTATATAGAGCTCATAAACCAAGAATTTCAGTTTAGTATTAAAAATGTCTTAATTTTAAAAATCTACTCTTGTGGGAAGAGGCTTAAGAGATGGGTCAGTAGGCTGGGCGGTGGTGGCATATATCTTTAATCCCTGCAGGCAGATCTCTGTGAGTTGGAGGCCAGCCTAGTCTACAGAGTGAGTTCCAGGACAGGATCCAAAGCTACACAAAGAAACCCTGTCTCAAAAAATCAAAGAAAAAGAAAAAGAAAAGAGATGAATAAGTGGTTAAGAGTGAGTGTTGCTCCTGTAGAGGACCTAGGTTCTTATCTCAGCACTACATGATGTTTCACAACCATCTGTAACTCCAGTTCTAAGAGATCGGACACCTTCTAACAACAGGCACACATGTGGTGCATGTACATTCATAAAGGCTGAACATTCACACACGTAGGATAAAATAAATCATATATATATATTTACTTAAAAAAATTCTCATGGTCCTCCAGCTCCCTGTGTCCTGCCTGGTGTGTCTGCTGCTCTTCTTATGTGGCCACTCTGTAGTCCAAGGACATTCCTTCTGCCTGGCCCAGGACTCTGCCCTACGCACCTTCTCAAGGGCAATAGTCATTCCCTCCGTTGACCTCACTGCCCTCCCAAGACTGCTCCAGAGGGAGCATGTGTGTCCCTTTTATCTGGGTGCGTCTTCCACTAAGCCTGACTGTATCTTCATTGTGTCTAGAATGTCACCATAAGTGCCTTAATCTATTTTCTGTTGTTACTGAATACCACAGACTGGGTCATTATAGATTCCCCACAGTCCAGGCCTAGAGGCTGGAGAGCCAGGGTCAAGGGGCCATACCTAATGAGACCCTTCTTGCTGAAGGCAACAAAGGCTGTCCCATTGTCAAACATCAAATCTTCCTTCCCCTTGTTACAGAGTCACTCGGGCTATTATGGGGGTTCCCACAACTGTGACTATCTAATCCTGATTGCCTCCAAAGGCTCCACCTCTAATACCATTAATAAAGGTCAAGGGACAGGGATTCCAGGGACACACCCAACTATAGCACTGCTTCCTGAAGTCATGTCTTCGGATTCACAGGACCCTTGCGTCCCCTCTGGATCCTGCCTGACTCCTGCTGTCCTTCCTTTGCTGTGTTTCCTGTAGCCTTGAGACCTTTCTGAAATGGTGTCCCCTCAGCCTTCCAGCCCCTTCCTCATGACAGCTTAGGTCTCTGGACCTGTGTGTACCCCACCCTTGACTCTGCCTGAATTTCCTACACCCCACTGCCTGGGCTGTGTCTCCACTTGGATGCCCCATAGATAGCTGTGGCAAGTACATCCAAGGCAAGCTGGTACCCTCCCTTTGAAACCCATTCTTACTCTTCCCTCATCCTCCCTGGCTTCTCCATCTGTCCAGCTCTAAGCAAAAAACCTAACTTGTCTGGCCCTCTGTTCATAACACTAATCTCCAGTCTCCACAGCCCAGCCATCTTCCCTCTTTCTGTCTTTCCCACCGTCCTCTAAGCTATCTGCTCAGCATTCGGGGCTGCTGGTCCCAAATTCTTGGCTGGTGAAGTTCTTCAGAGCCACTGTAGGCAAGCCTTTGAGTGAAATTTTCTCAGTCACCCTATCTAACATTCTCCCACCCACAATTCTAGTCTCTCTTCGTCCCAGGTATTTTGTATTTATCTGTTCTTTGTATGCATGTCCTTCCTCCCATTTATAAATCTCAAATGATAAAGTGTGTGTGTTTTGTTCATGTAATCATTCCATCCTTGGCACATTTCATAACAGGAATTTAGGAAGTGTCTGTGGTTTGGTATCTGGGATGTGACTCTGGTACTGTTACTTGCCTTTGTAGAGTCAGTAGGTTCCTATTTTTTAGGGGGGTGCCCATCTTCTACCTCTAAAATAAATCACATGTAAACTAATTTCTTAGAAATGCCAGGCCTTAGCTTGGCTTATTTCTAGCCAGCTTTTCTTAGTTTAAATTATCCCATCTACCTTTTGCCTCTGCCCTCTTTCCTCTTCTCACTTCTCTTTATCTTACTTTCACTGTGATTCCATAGCCAGCTGGGTGGCCTGTGGCCGGTCCCTAGTGTCCTCTCTTGCTCCCCACCTCTCTGTTTTTCCTTCTATTTATTTCCTTCTATTTCTCCTGTCTAGCTAATGACCATTCAGCTCTTTATTAGACCATCAGGTGTTATAGACAGGCACAATAACACAGCTACACAGAGTTAAACAAATGTAACATAAAAGAGTAAAACACATCTTTACATCATTAAAGCAAACATTCCACAGCATAAATGAATGTAGGTCATCTTAAAATAATATTCCACAAGTCCCATTCTTCATGCAGTAATACTTACCCTTTATTGCCCTTGTGGTTTGGAAACCCGCATAAATATTGTATTTTTACTCTGCATTTCACGTTTGTCTGTACTAACTCAGTACGGTGTTGCTGCTGTGAATCAGTCCTGCTGTCTTAGCACAGGCCTTCCTTTCATAGCCCTCATTTCTGGGCTCACCTAGCCCAGGCTTTTCAGCAGATGCTTGATATTTGAAAAATAACTATATAGCTAGGTGTGACACATGCCTGTAATCTCAGCATTTGGAAAACAGAAAATTCTTGAGATTAGCTAGGAGTACAATAATAAAACCTCTCAAACAAGATTTAAAAAACAATCCAGATGTAGTAGTGCATGCCAGTGTTTTTGGAGGCTGAGGTAGATGGATTGCCATGAGTTCAAGGCCACCTAGTAAACATAGCAAGTTTCAGGCCATCAGGGGCAACACAGTAATACCCTATTGAAATAAAACAACAACCAAAAAAAGAAAAAAGAAACTTGCAATGTATTTTCCAGTAATGTCTATTTTTCTCACTGTCAGAAGCAGCATGGTATTAGATCCTTGAGCACATCTGTGATCACCGTGATGTTCAACATGTTGATGTTCTTTGGAGCAAATTTAAGGTGCACCCCCCAAGTCTAGGTCACCTCCTCTGCCAGTACCACTGCTTTCCCCAGAATCAACAGAAGCCTCTTTGGTCAGCATTAGGAAATGTGTTTCTGACATCTTTTCCCACTTTCATAATTACCATTTGCCAGTCAAGCAGGGGTGAAATTGGATCTCAGTTTAATTTCTGTTTCTCCAACAGAATATCATAGCATATCGAGGAAAAAAAGAGTCTGCTCGTCTCAGCAGATAGAAAGCAAAGATACTGTCTTAATTTTTTTCTTTAAAAGATTTATTTTTATGTATATGTATGTCTTGTCTGCATTTATGTAGATTTACCATGTGTGTGCAGTACCTACAAAGGCCAGAAGAGGGCATTATATTCCTTCTAGAACTAGAGTTACAGACTGTTTTGTGTAGTCAGTAATAATCACTGGCAATTAATAGGTTAATATTTATTAAAAGGGTTAATGACAGCTTTCAAATACAAAGGTTAAGCAGAAGGATTATGATGATCCACTCAACAGAAAGGGAAACAAAGAGAGTGCCTGCATACATCCTATTTTAAGCTCCTTTTTCAGACACGCCCCAATGCTGCAGCCTCTATGGTCATAGGTAAATCCCAGACCTATGCTGACCAAGAGATCACACCTCTAGGTCAAGGTGATGCACTTGCTCCCTACTACAGCTGTGAGCCACCATGTGGATGCTGGTAACTGAACCTGGGTCCTCTGCAAGAACAGCAAACGCTCTTAACAGCTGAGCCATCTCTGCAGCCCTTTAAATATCTTTAAATTATACTTTAACCTTAGGTGTGGGGGTAAAGGGGCTGTACACTTGCACATGCCATGGCAAACGTGGAGATCTGAGGACGGACGGCCTATAAGATACTTCTCTTATAGCATGTGGTCTTGGTGCTCAGACTCAAGTCTTCAGCTCAGCAGCCAGCACCATTACACATCCATATTGTAGTTTTTAAATACATCTTTAAGGTTTTGCTTTCTAAATTTAAGTCCTTATTCCATCTAGAACTAATATTTATAGAGGCTGCTAAGGAGAATTTAAGATTTTTCCACTGGGCATAGTGGCACACGCTTCTAACCAACTGGGAGTGGAGGCAGGAAAATCAGAAAGTCAAAATCACCCTTGACTACAGAGGAAGTTGGAGGGATGGCTAACAGGCCCTGCACAGAAACACTTGCCACCAAGCCTGATGACCTGAGTTCCGTCCCTCGGACCTCTCCACGTGTGCTATGTCACCATGGGCACTCACACATACAATAATAATAATAAATGTCTAAAAAATTAACTGGAGACTGATTCAAAACACACATTAGTAAGTACTCCTGTCTTGGCTGATTGTAATGTCACCTCCTCCAGCTTGACCGAGTTTCTGCATATACATAGGCTGTTGGAAGGCCTATGTATATTTGTTTGTCGCTCTGCTCTACCAATGCCAGCATTCAGATCAAACCTGCCCTGCTTCTCCTTGAACTGTTCTGCCTGTTGTTGGATCTTTGCTCTTTGGTATGCATTTTGAAATCTCAGTTCTCAAGAAAATCCTCTTGGCAGCATGGATGAATTTCATTCATTTGCTTTATAACTTAACTTCTAGAGAAATGCCTTCGTTACAGCTCTGAGCTTTTCTGTCCACAAGAAGACTTAGTTATTGACAGTTTGTTGGGTGGTTGAATAAGGTTTCATATTTTTATCCTGGTAATTGTTTCACTAACGGAATTTTCTTTTAGACTTAATTATGTATTTTATATAGTTGTAACTGGGATACATGTGGTATGCTTTGACTTCATTGGGCTTAAAAAATGCTGCTCTTATTAGGTATGGTGAGACATCTGTTCAGACACTCTGTGGTTTTTTTAATCCTCTACAAGAAAAGTCATAAGTAGCTCCTTTGGCAGTGCTAGGGATAAAACACAAGGATTTGTACATTGTTTTTCTGCTCTAACAGTTTGGCTGAGATGTTGTAGAATAGACACCCTTGCTAATGTTTCTAGAGTTTCCACCTGCGCTGTGATTTTTATTAGGTGGTTTGTTTTGTTTTCAGCACTAAACATCAAATTCATACCCCAGTCTCCTTTTAAATTATTTCTTTATTTACTCTTTGAGTTGGCATCTATTGATATTGACCAGGTTTGCCTTGGAGTTGAAATCCTGCCTTGCCTGTTGAGTGCTGGGACAGTTACCTGGGAGATTTCTTAGGGTCTTATCTTACAGGAAAGAATTCATCAGAGGGGCTCAGTTTAAGCAATGATTTACTTAGCAAAATGAAGCAAAGATGTAGTGCACTTCTTACAGCTGGGAATGAGCTGACCCAAGGGTGGGTAGATGAAAAAGATCTTGTACTTGCTTTTATGAATATTTATGAGGTGAGAACATATTTGTGCAGTAAGGTAACCTCCCTCCCAAATCATAGTACACTGGAGCACACTTCTTCCCATGATCTCTTTGGAAACCCACTTAAGAGATCAAAACCATGTGAATAGTATTCTGAAGCCTGGGTCCTTGGAGGATACAGACCCTTTGTTATTTCACATGTGTGGCCACTGGGAAAGTGTCCCCTCCCCTTAGTTTTAATATAGTGGGAATAACCTAACTGCAGTGTAAGGATGTTCAGCCACAAAGTGACATTTTGAGTATAGACACAGCTGCCAAGATAATGGCTTCCATTTTCTTGGCTCGGTTACCTCACATTTAAAACCCTGACTACTCAGTCTCAGGATTACAGATATGTGTCACCATACCTGGCTCAGAATTTTCTCTAAAGTATCTTCTAAAGGACCAGGCTTGGTGAAGCATGCCTTTAATCTAAGAACTTGGGGAGGGCAGAGGCAGGCAGATCTCTGAGTTTGAGGCTAGTCTGATCTATAAAAACAAGTTCCAGGCCAGCCAAGGTTACAAAGTGAGACCCTGTCTCAAAAAAACAAAGTATCTAGCCAGGTGGTGGTACATGCCTTTAATCTTAGCACTTGGAAAGCAGAGGCAGGTGGATCTCTGTGAGTTCAAAGCCAGCCTGGTCTACAGAGTGAGTGAGACAGCCAGGACTATACAGAGAGACCCTGTCTCGTATCTTTAAAAGGAGCCAGAGAAATGGCTCACCAGTTAAGACCACTTGCAGCTATTCCAGAGTACCCACGTCCTGTTCCCAGTACAGGCAGGTTACCACCATCTGTCATTCCCGCGTCAGGAGAGCTGTTGATGTCTCAGGCTCCTAACCCTTAGCATATAAGGGCACCTACACTGACTTGCACATACCCAAACACAGGCCATGCCATATACACACAAAAATATTTAAAAATTACTTTAGTAAACTATTGAATCAGTGATTTATTATATAGTTTTAAATAAAATATAGTTTTAATGCGTAGCTGTGTACACCTGTAATTATGACATTTAAGAGAGAGGAGGCAGGATTATCAGAGGCTTTATTGTGAGGTCCTGTCTCAGAAAACAAAGGCCAAGGATGTAACTCAGTGATGGAGCTCTCGCCTAATATTTGAGGTCCTGGATGCTGCCTTCAGCACCATGCACACAAGCACATACTTGTACTTAGCCAAAAGTTTCAGATGGTTTTTGGGCATTTGTGGGAATCCAGTATAGAGCCTTGCATGTACTCTGTAATCACCAAGCATTTTATTCCATCTCTTAGGCAGAAGTTTTTATTATCAACAGTTATTATCAAACATAGAGGGTTGCTTTTGTTTTTTAATAGTGTGATTTTTCTGCATCATATAATAGTAAGAAAAATACCCAGGAACAAGACTGATGAAGTATCTAGAATGAGGTCAAACACCCAGCATGAGAGTTAAGCACCACCAGAGCCTTCCAGAGACCATGTCCCTTCCAGGCCCCAGCCCTGCCCTTCCCTTTTTATAAACAAACAGAAATCTGGAACTGAGTAGATCATTCCCTGCCTTTCTTAATATTGTTGTTTTCTGTGTGTATTGTTTGGTTTTGCCTGGTTTTAAACTTTTTATGAATGGTGCCATGATGCAGATTGTCTTCTTGGGCTTGCTTTTCTCATTTGGCATCTGTGCTTGAGCACTCTGTGTTGATGTAAAAAGTTTATTCATTTCCATTATTTTTCACTGCATAGTTTTATGACTAACACTTGTGTTTACTTTTTGTACTGCTGGCGAGTATTTGCATTTTTTCTAAGTTTTTGGTTATTTGTGGTTATCTGTGGATTTAGGTTTGGTTTGGTTGGTTTGCTATAAGGACATACTGTTAGGAATATTCTTAGGCATTTGTAAAGGTTTCTCTAGTATAGACCTGGGAATGACCAGTCATGTCAAGGTGTCCCTGAAGTGAGGCTACCAGCAGGATCTGGGGCTTCTCTCCTGTCTCATTTGAAGTTATTTTTATTTCTGACCATCATATGGGATTGAAATGGTTTTGAATGTATGTGAGATGGAGCGTTGTGCTGTGTTCATGGACCATTCTATTTCTTTTTAGTTTTTCTTACTCATTTGTAAGAATCCTTTGCATATAGGAATCTTCATATGTGTACCGATACTTTCTTGAAATGGGGTGATTTTTTTTACTGTTTTGTGTGCTGGAGCTGAAACTTGATAGGCAGTGCTGCTCTTGTGCTAAGCAGTGTGCTCTGTGCTGTATGGTAAAGCCCAGATGCTTCTCGTGCCACTTGACTCAGATTTGGTAGTCTTTTCCTGTGTGGGTAAGCCTTTTTGTATCTCCAACAGTTAGGAAATGCTTCCTAGTTTCCAGATCATAAAGTCTTGTATTTCCTACTGGAAGTTCCAAGCTTTGCTTTACATACTCACATCCTTAACCCAGCAGGATTAGGTTTCTGCTGAAAGCAGAAGAGACCTTGGTACTTTCTTCCTAGCACTCTGTTCTTTTCCTCTGCTGTACTGCAGAAACTTCACTGCCTAATCAAGTACCATGGAAAGTACAAATGGGGGCTTAAAAATGCACAGTATTGGTACTTTTCACTCTCATGGAGTCACGTTATACTTGATGATCTGTGGTCCTTATTTTCAATAAGATTTTATAATTTTATGCCCGAAAGACTTATATTTTGTTTTGAATAGCTGTGCTCAGTGATTATCTTGTTTAAACTGGCAGTTTCTGTTTATTGCTGATTTATGGGGACTGTGGGCAGGAAACACCCCTCCCATCCAGCAGGAGCTCTGTGGTGGCGCTGTTTTCAGCCTCTGATAGTGTGGAGTAACACACTACACTGGAGAGGTGTCCTCAACCTCCTTGCTAGGAATAGACTCCAGCTCAGCCCAGGTTAACTTCTGATTCTAGGGCCATTGTAAAAAAGTTCCTTTTCCACAGATGAAAGAGAAAGTCTAAATTCTTATCATAAAAATAGCTTCGCCTCACTGCTTTCCTTCTTTGCTTCTCAGGTTAAGATCCATGGCAGAAGAAAAATACCAATTGATCAACTCCTCAGAACACTAGTAGTGTACTTAAAAAGCATTTGTGAACTGGCTGTGGCAAAAGTTGGGTGTGGTGGTGCACACCTTTAATCCCAGCGCTTAGGAAGTAGAAGCAGGTGGATTTCTCTGAGTTCAAGGCCAGCTTGGTCTACAGAGCAGGTTCCAGAACAGCTAGGTCTACACAGAGAAACCCTGTCTGGAAAAAAAAGAAAGAAAGCCATTTCTAGAAATCTTGCTGAAATTCTCATTAGTGCTCATATTGTCTAATTATTCTTAGATTTTCTGAGAAATTAATCACATTAATTAATAGAGATGTATTTTTTTGTTTTGTTTCCAAATCTGTAATGGTGTCAGTAGATAATGGACAGGTACTCTAATGATTCATGATTTTAAAGAGACTGCTTTGAACTTTGCACATTGAGATGCCACTAAACAAGCCCTGCAGTTTTGAGTGACTGGGATTTTCCACCATCCAACAGGAGGGACCGAAGTGTCTGATAGGATGGATTTGTTGTTGACATTGGCGTCTATTGAGATGATAGTTTGTTTGTAAGTTACCTTATCACCTAAAGTTGAGCCAACCCTGCAGTCCTGGAATAATCATGTATGTGCATTGTAGGTTTATTATGCTGATTATTCATCAGTTAGATGATAATTCTCCTTTTGCAACTGCTTCCCCCTACTTTTAGCCATATGATCTCCACTGTTATTTGCTTAGTCTCTCTAATGTTGGAATGATGTACTCTGGTGTTCAGAAGATACCATTGAAGCCTTGTGGGCCTCAATTTCCTTTGTTGGAGCCTTTAGACAACAGATTTAGTGTATTTTAATTATAAGATTATTTAGGTATTCTGTTATTTTTTTGGTCAGTTTTGGCAAGTTGTAATTATTCTAGGAATTCGTTTGTGTAGAATACCATTCACAGTGTGCATGCTCCTTACCTCCTTTTTTTTATTCTCAGGTCAGTTATGGACACTCTCTCCTTTTCTCCTAGTATTTTAACTTGAGATGAACTGGTTTAATTCTTTTTCAGTAAACTAATCTTATGTCCTCCATATTGTTTTCCTATTCTAATTTACTAACTACACTCAAACCATCTCTCTCTCTCTTTCTCTTTCTCTCTCTCTGTCTGTCTGTCTGTCTCTCAGACTGGGAATTAAACCCAGGGTTTCACACATGCTCGGCAAGTACTCTCTACCTCTGTCTGCGCCAATGTGTGTGTGTGCGTGTGTGTTTTATTTCCCACTTGTTATTTTGAGGCAGGGTCTCAGATGTTGCCCAGGTTATGATTTCCTGCCCCCCTTCCTGCCAAGGAGCTGGAAGCAGAGGCCTGAGCACAGGTTTAGCTTCCTTCTGCTCTTTAAAGGCTTTTGGTTTTTTTCTTTTCTTTTTTTTTGAGGCCAGCCTGATCTGCAGCATTCCAGGACAGCTGTGGCTACATAGAGAGACCTTGTCTCTAAATAAATAAATAAACAATAAGTGATAGAGGCTTCTGTTCTTGGTATTGATTCTCTTGTGATACTCTGCATTACCTGTCTGGCCCATTAATTTTCATCCTATCTTTTCTACTATAAGCATGTAAAACTATAAAATTCCTTGTATCTTCCACTGAAGCTTCAGCCCACATATTTTGATAATATTTTCATCAACATCAGCATCTAGACATCCTCTTGTAATTTGTATTTCAGTTTTCCCTTATATTCTTGAATGAGCTACAAAGGTACATACATACCTTCGTGGAAATACTGATTTCTATTTTGGTTTCTGTTAACTTATTTTTTTTTTCATGTTCTGTTTGCATGTATGTGTGTGCACTACTTATAAGCCTGGTGCTCTCAGAAACCAAAAAAGGGTGTTGGATCCCCTACAACTAGAGTACAGGTAGTGTGAGCCACCATGTGGGTGCTGGGACTGGAGCCTGGGTCTGGATCTTCTGGAAGAGCATATAGCCTTCCGAAGTGCTGAGGCATATCTCCACCCCTCCTCACCCTTTTGTCATTTTGCTCCTGGAGATATGAGTGAACCAAAGCACCCATCCTGTGGCGTTGGTCCCGACAGGTGCCTGGCTTTGGTCACCCTTGGATCCTCTTGTGCTATGTTCCCTGGATGTCTGTCAGTATTGCTCCTGTTTCATTTTTATCCCCTCTTCTTCCTTTGAGGTTTATTCTTTAGTGCCCACCTTCTCTTCAGACAATTGTTCACACCTCTAATCCCAGCGTCTGGAAAGCAGAGGCAAGAAATCTGTTTGTCTATAGTAGTCTGTTCTATAGAGTGATTTCCAGGACAGCCAAGGCTACACAGAGAAACCCTGTCTCCAAAAAACCAACAAATAAATAAATAATTTCACTCTTCTTTTCAGGAGGCTTTAAGAATTTTTTCCTTTCTTCATGAGGTGACTTTGAGTTTGATGGCAATGGACTCTTGGTTTCAGGGAATGGGATTTGTCTGTAAATGTCTCTGGTCCATCACTGTGGTCGAAAGACAGAGTTCTAGTTCGTCATTCTCTCTTCCCTCTCTCCTCCGACTTGGCTGCTCTTGGGGAGAAGTCACTAAGTTGCTAGGCTGCTTGGGTATATGTAATGCCTCAAGCCAGGCAGCACTCTGCTCACTTCACTGTAGTTGTAGGTTGTCACCTATGCTTGACACCAGTGTATTTTTCTCTGTTTTAGATGTCCATACTAAGGGGAGTTTCTCTTTCCCTGTATGTGCAGCCACTGTATGCCAGAAATAAGCTCTGAATGCCGCCACTGCTAACATCTAGAGAGATGACTGCAGGGACTTTGCTATTAATCTGTCAAGGATTGATTCTCTCTCTCTCTCTCTCCCCCCCCCTCCCTCCCTCCCTCCTTCCCCCCCTCTCCCCCACCCCTTTGGTTTTTGTTTGGTTTGGTCTTTGTGGGTTTTGGTTTTTGAAGATAGGACCATGTTATCCCAGGCTGACTTAAGACTCTCTGCATGGCTAAGGATGATCTTAAACTTGTGATCCATCTGCCTGAACCTCCCAAGTCCTGGGATTACCTGGATGTACCATCCCTGTTTTAGGCAGTGCTGGGGATTTGATCAATGGCTCAAGCTAGGTGGGCACTCCACCAACTCAGTTATATCCGCAGCTCCTCGATCCATCTGATGGAATTGCTTTCTTTTACCTCTGGACTCTTTCTTTTAAGCTCATGTCGGGTAAGACGGGGTTGAGATTTCTCTATTGCACACAAGTGAGAGAACTCCAGAATAGCTAGAATTTACCCTTGGATCAGCTCTGCATGTTCTTCCTTCTCGCTAACCCAGGCACCCCTGCCAAGGGTTTCTTGTGCTACTAGACAGACCTTAAGGATCTCCTTAAACATATACACATCCAGCTTAGGCCTGAGGAGCTCACATGCTCTCCTTTTCCCAGGCTCCGGAGCCCCGGTCCCTGCCCCTGACCTCTTGATGCAAATCAAGCAGGAGGGGGAGCTCCAGCTGCAGGAGCAGCAGGCTCTAGGTGTGGAAGCCTGGGCAGCTGGACAGCCAGATATCGGGGAAGAGCCCTGGGGCCTCAGCCAGCTGGACTCCGGGGCAGGAGACATCTCCACGGATGCCTCCTCGGGTAAGTAACTGAGACAGAAAGCAGACTCTAGGACAAGTTTTAGAGACAGGGTGGAGGTTGGGAAGGTTCTTAAAGGTGTTTGAAGAACTGTGAGCTCCCGGAAGATCTAGCCTAGGGGCTGCAAAGATGACTCAATAGTTAAGAGCACTGACTGCTCTTCCAGAGTCACAGGTTCAATTCCCAGCACCCACATGGCAGTTAACAACTGTCCTAAGGGGATCCGATGCCTTCCTCTGGCCTCTGAGGGTACAAGGCATGCATGTGGTGCACAGACATACATACAGGTAAACACCCATGTGTATAAAATAAAAAATAAGTCTTTTAAAAAAAAATCTGGCCTGATAACTTTTTCAAACCTACCTTGAGGCACAGTATAGCCTCTTGTTGGAGAAACATCAGACTTTCCAGTGCTTCAGAAAAGGGAGCAAAAGACACTGACTTGAGAGAGGCCAAGGCACATGGTCCTTCAGAACAGGGCTTTCAGAGTCTGGATACCCTCATCCCTTCCCTCAGCTTTCATGTTCACCATTCTCCCGTGTCCTTGTCCTTCCCCTAATCCACAGGCTGCAATTTCTCTTCCTTACAGGTGTCCATTCCAACTTTTCAACCACCATCCCGCCCACTTCCTGGCAAGCAGACCTCCCTCCCCATCACCCCTCTTCAGCATGCTCAGATGGGACGCTGAAGCTCAGCACAGCAGCATCCACAGAAGGTACTGCAGAGGCAGGAGAGGAGAGCACATGCCTGGCCAGGGAGCCCTGTTTTCATTGGAGACTTGTCCCATCCTCCCGGCCACCATGCACTGAGTCTGATCTTACAGCTCTTGTCTCCAGAACTCTCTGATTTGAACAGCCTTTCTTGAGCATACCCATGTATTTTATAGACAGTTCTTTTGTGTGGACTTAGCCAGTATGTTCAAATAAGCTGATTTCTTGATGGACAGGCTCTCCCCCAACACACACACAACCCGTGGCTCCCATGGCACAGATGCAAACAGACTGAGCTAAAACCACTTCCTAAATATTAGTACTGCCAAAGACAGCGAAAGCCAGAGTTAGAACGAACTCACATTCTTCTATTCATTCTCATGTTTGAAGGCCAGTTAGCTGTTTGTTACCTTAATAAATATTTCATCTTTTACCTCCACACTAAAAATTCAAGATCCCTGATAATAAACCTTTCAGTATATTTATATGAAGTCAAACAATTGTATTCATTAAGTAACATTTTGGTCATTAGGTAGCCACAGTTACTGTGCACCAGATGGCATGCTGAGGGACCTTTAGATGTGTTGTCCAGGCTAATCTTGTAGCCCTGTGAAGTTGGGCATTCACAGTGGAGCTGTGGTTAAGAAATGTGCCTGACAGCTGTACAGAGTCCCAGATGCCTCAGAGGCCAAGTTTGTGCTTCTGCCTTATTTTTAGTACATGGCCATCACACTCAGAATCCCTTTCTTAGAGTAAACTCATGATTTACTCTAAGAAAGAAACTTCTAAGCCAAAGAAAGAAAAAAACAGAACCTGGGGACAAAATGTGAGGTTGTTGTTACTTCACTGTGGAGAAGTCACCAGACCAGGTGAAGCTTTTGGCTAGCCACACAACCAGGACAGGATGCTAATCTTAGCATCTGTGGGGCTGACCCTTTTTGTCCTTTAAGAATGTCCAGAATGATCTCTGTTCTTCTCTCTTCTCAGCAGACGTAAAAATTGTTATCAAAACAGAAGTCCAGGAAGAAGAGGTCGTGGCCACACCTGTGCATCCCACCGACCTGGAGGCTCACGGGACTTTGTTTGCACCAGGCCAAGCCGCAAGATTCTTTCCCAGTCCTGTGCAGGAAGGAGCCTGGGAAAGCCAGGGCAGTTCCTTCCCCAGTCAGGACCCGGTGCTGGGACTTCGGGAGCCCACTAGGCCAGAGAGGGACATTGGTGAGCTCAGTCCTGCCGTAGCACAGGAAGAGGCCCCTGCTGGGGATTGGCTCTTCAGTGGCGTCAGATGGGGCTGGAATTTCCGGTGTAAACCTCCAGTGGGCCTGAACCCAAGGACAGTGCCTGAGGGGCTCCCCTTCTCCTCTCCTGAAAATGGAGATGTCATTTTAGACCCCAGCCAGGTCCCAAGACCTTTCAACGATCCCTGCAAATACCCTGGCCGGACAAAAGGCTTTGGCCATAAGCCAGGACAGAAGAAGCACCCGGCAGCGCCACCCGGAGGCCGGCCCTTCACCTGTGCCACGTGTGGAAAGAGCTTCCAGCTGCAGGTGAGCCTGAGCGCCCACCAGCGCAGCTGTGGACAGTCCGACGGGGCGGGCACCGGGGCAGCTCCGACCGCTGCTGGGGGTGGCGGTGGAGGAGGGGGCAGCGCACGGGACAGCAATGCCCTGCGGTGCGGGGAGTGTGGGCGCTGCTTCACTCGGCCCGCACACCTCATCCGCCACCGCATGCTGCACACTGGAGAGCGGCCCTTCCCCTGCACCGAGTGTGAGAAGCGCTTCACAGAGCGCTCCAAGCTCATTGACCACTACCGAACGCACACGGGCGTGCGGCCCTTCTCCTGCACAGTGTGTGGCAAGAGCTTCATCCGAAAGGACCACCTCCGCAAGCACCAACGTAACCACCCCGCTGTGGCCAAGGCGCCCACCCATGGGCAGCCTCTCCCACCACTACCGGCGCCTCCTGACCCCTTCAAGAACCCTGCAGCCAAAGGACCCATGGCTTCCACAGACCTTGTGACTGACTGGACTTGTGGCCTAAGTGTCCTGGGACCCACTGATGGTGGTGGGGACCTGTGAGAACCCCCAACCCTCCTGTGGCCCCTGCAGGCCACAAATGTACAAAGTCCCGTGTGCAGACAGCAGGGTGGCCCGAAAGCTCAGAAGTAAAAAGGGAGACTTGGCAAAGAACCAAATTTCCATTTTGCTGAACTGATCACTGGAAAGAAACTATCAATGCAGCTTCCACCTTTAAGAGTGCAGGATTCTGACTGTGAGACTCAACACCGTAATAGGATCGATCTTAGGGAATTTCATTACAAAGCCAGTTTTTCTTTTTCTCCTGAATTCTTGAGGGAAAAGATGAAAAACAGTAGCAACACCAGTTGAAGTTCTGAGGTGTACTTGTGGCTTTCAGGGGTGTATGTCCACCATGTCTTACCAATGTTGGAAAGGTGATCAGTGGGAAGAGCACACAGTCCTATGGCAGGTGAGTTCCTGCTCTATCCAGGCAGCTGGTCTGAACCTTAGGCCCAGGTAATGCTGGCACTGGGGCCTAGACCGACAGCTTCCACTCAGGAGTACGGACTCCACTAGAAGCAGCCGTTACCTTCTGAAAAGACCCCTAAAGCCAGGCCTGACTTTTCCCTGTTTTGAGCCATCTGTGGTACCGGTCCAAGGTGGTAACCTCCACTGTCATAGTGACTCCTGGGTCTGGCGCAGAAGAGTCATATGGAGCTGCAGTAGTTAGTGTTAGATCTGGAGCGTGTGGGCCCTCAAACATGAGGTCACAGAAAGCCAGGGCCACTTATCTTGGGCTATATCCATTATCCATAGATGCTGCCGTTGGCTGCCCAGGGTGTAGTATGTTCATTTTCAAAGTGGTTCCACCTCACATCTCATCCCATTACCATGACTCTGGGAAGCAGCAGACAGGCAGATCTTCTTAGAGAAGAAATAAAGGGCTCCCCGGGGACACAGCCTCTCACTGTGAGTGTTCTCCCCGGAATGGGGACCTCTCTTGGAACATCAGGTTAGAAGAGGAAAGGTTCTGAGGTCTTACCCTCTTAAAAGATTTGCCTCTCACAAATGGATCAGATCATTAAGGTTCAGAGAACTGTCTCTGCAGCTCAAGCTGGATGGCCCCGGTATGTGCTTCTGCATCACTAGGCAGCAGGAGGTAGCTGGGATGCCAGGTAACTGGGTAACTGGCATTCTCAGCCTTGCCTGGAATATATTCACAGTGGAATTAGAGCTAGGTCCAAGTTTCTGTCATAACAGTGCTGTCCCCACCACACATAGCCATTCCCGTTTTGTTAAAGCAGCCACTGGTCCCCTTCCCCAAATGGGTAATGACTCCCTGAAGAGGGCAGAGACCATGGTGCCCATTCAGCTCCCTTCTGCATACTTTTATTAGAAATAGACTAGTTAAGAAGATTGTTTCTATGTACTGTATATTTTGTACCTGTTTACACTTCTAATATTGATATAACTGATATTTTGAAAAACAAATGAACAGAAAACATCCTGTTAAAATAAAACCTAACCAGCACCAAGGTTGTCTGATGGAGTCCATTCTTAGACATGCTGTTATTTTCCTGCTGCTTCCAGACACCTCTGGGAGACCAGCCCTCAACCCCCATAGCTAACGCTTGGCCACCCTGAAGATAAGCTGGATTTTGGAGGGAGAACCAAAACCTAGTAAATCACTTTGCCATAGACTGTAAACACAGTTTATATAATTTAGTTTACTTTGAGATGGTATTCAGGAAGATAGGATGTTCTTGGAGAAAACCATAGGATATCAAGAAAATGGATTTAAGGTACTGAGTCCTCCCACCCTTCCTTGACTGAGGAAGGAAAAGAATATTTTAAGACTGGAGAGACCGGTTAACAGTCATGAGCACTGGCTGCTCTTGCAGAGGACCCACAATTACGAATAAAGATGCATTGATTTTTTTTCCCCTTATTTCATATTTTTTTCCATAAAGGACATAAGGATGAGACAGAAGGGGTGGTTCTACCAGGCCCATGGCAGAGAACCATGACAGTGCCTAACTTAGCCCCTTCCTTCACTTCTGGTCATCTTCCCTACTGCATGTCTCCAGTATTTGAAAGCCAGCAAGGAATCCTACCCAGTTAGTTCACTGTGCCCTTGCTCTGCTCCACCCTCTCCACTCCTGCATACATCCCAGACTTATTAAGCCAGAGCCTGGCCATGGTTCCCTAATACAGGATTTCTCCATTCTGGGCTGGGTGCCACTTACCAGATGACAATAGACAAGATGGGTCAAGCTGCATTTTAATCCTGTCAATAGCATCAAGTACCCCGAGCCCAGGTGGTGCATTCTATCACTCAGCAACTAGAAGGCAAATGCAGGAGGATCCCTGCAATCAAAGCCAACCTGGCCCACATGCTGAGTTCCAAGTAAGCCAGGGCCTATCACAGTGAGACTCTGTAAAAAACACAACTGGAAAGTACAATTTTTTAAATTCTTTTCATATGTGTGTGTTTGTGTGTGTTCATGTGCACTGTGTGCATGCAGCAGCCCTTAGAAGAAGCTGGATTTGCAGGCACCTGTGAGCCACCACACCGGTCCAGAGAATAAACTAGTCCTGTACAAGAGCAGCGAGTGCCATTATCTCTTTTTTGTTTTTAACACTTAACTCTTCTACATCACTGAAGGTCTCACTGCCACAGAGGCCCCAATACATGCTCCGTGGATGGTAAAGGATTATCTGCCAGTTAAAATCTAAAACTCAGCATGACTCTTCTAACCCCTGGGGGCGGGCATCATTTTGTTTTCCCATGTTCCATTTACATCTCACCCAAAACAAACGGAGCCACTAGCTCCCCACCACCATGGTGGGAACTCAATGTCATAGCCAGTGCAAACAATATCCACCTTCCCCTTGTCAACATGGTACATTCCTACCTCCTCTTGGATCTTGGCTCAAAGAATTACCAGCCTCTCCTGGTCTCTGTAAGTGGAACTGACACCAGCCCTGCCTTTCTCCCAGATTCCTGTGTAGACTCCATCTGTCACCTTATCCAACCCTTCCCTACCTTTAGATGTCTATAAAAGTTGCCCATTTTAAAACAAGGCAACAGACATAGAAAACAAGGCTTTTTTCTTTGACAACTGTAAGACAGACTTTTTAATTTGGGTGTAATTGACAACATATCCTACAGTGTACACATGATTATTTAAAAATATTAAAAAACCATTTAGATATTAATATATACTCTCAAATAATTTCTATGTTACTTTTTAAATGCAGGGTTTTTCAGATGTGGTGGTTCACAGATATTAATTCCAGCATTTGGGAAGCTGAGGCAGAACAATCACCTTGAGTTCAAGACCAGCTAGGCAGGCATCTGGGCTGCGGAGTGTGTGGGGGTGGGGTGGGGGGTGCAATGGAGAGATGGCTCAATGGCTGGGAGCACTTGGTCTTGCAGAAGACTTGAATTTCAACTTTCCAGAATGCTCATGGTAGTTCACACCCATCCATAACTCCAGTTCTGGGACACCCTCTTCTAACCTCCACAAGTACAAAGCATGCACATAGTACACATACATACGTGCATGCAAAACATACATATAAATCTAAAAACTTTTAAAGTAATAAATGCAGAAATTGTGAACTATATGACCCAAACATAGCTGATATATGTATCTCAAAATTCTAAATAAGATTTAATAAACATGCTTTCAAATACAAAGCTAAGACAAAAAGGAGGTGTTGCTGTATACCCAAAATGAAGACAACTGCATGCCCAAGTTATAATTGTATAAATCCCTGTTGTACCTGCCTGGGATTGGCTGGGTCTGGAGAAGGGCACAGCCAAGTCCAAGGCAAAACTGGACTCCACAAAAAACCTTGTGAGCCATGTCATCGGCACACAGAGGTTCAAAAAGACATTCCGCCACTATACCACCATGTGAAGGTGAGTCCTCTTGAGAAGGAAATACCAAGACAGTTTGAAGTACAAGAGTTTACCTGTGGGAGATCAAGGAGAGAGGAAGCAGGATTTTACAGGCTCCATCTCAGGCCACAGGCAGGTCAGGAAGGGATGAGGAAGCAGGTTTGGAAATCAGGAACAAGGCAGGATGCAGACCTGGCAGTTTGAACCAGCTCAACAAGGTGATCTAGGGTAAATGCTGCCCACTGAAGGAATCCTACACTGGACAAAAATGACTAGGACTCTACCAGTCCCCATCAAGCAGAACATTAAAACCAAGGCATTTCCCAAAGGGGTTCACAGCTAAGCTGAATGGAAAGTTCTTAAACTGAGATCCAAGTTGTAGAGCAACATGGCTGCCACAAAAGACAAACTCTTATCCATCTCAAGCTGGGCTGTGGCCATGTTAAGAGCAGAATCCTTGAGAATTCAAAACCAGAATTTGTAGCCAGGTGATGGTAGTATACACCTTTAATCCCAGCACTTGAGAAGCAGAGGCAAGCAGATTTATGTGAGTTCGAGGCCAGCCTGGTTTACAAAGGACAGCTAGAGCTACACAGAGAAACCCTGTCTCAAAAAAAAAATAAAAATAAAAATAAAGCAAAACAATCTACCATTATTAAGGAACACTAACAGCATGATTAAGTATCCAAGAACTCAAACTCATATAGATATTTCTAAAGCCAAATGTGGTGGCACACACCTTTAATCCCAGCACTTGGGAGGCAGAAACAGGGAAATCTTTGTGAATTCGAGGCTATCCTGATTATGCAGTGAGCTCCAGGACAGTCAGAGCTACACAGTAAAATCAGTCTCAAAAAAAAAAAAAAATCCTAAAAATAAAACTTAAGTTTTGAGTTTATAAAATTAATAGCACAGAGGCAGAAAGTAGAAAAATGCACAGTCAATAGAAACCACCAAACCTATATCATCAATCTTATATCCAACTGGGAACCCTACAAACCACAGTAAAAATCAGCCTGGTAAGATATGTCCACTGGTGCAATAGTGGCATGAATGTCACGGCAGCAACTGACCCTTTTCTGATTAGATTTGAGACCCATTCCACAAGATGGAGCCCATACCTGACACTGGTATCAGGGCATAGGTTCTAGGGAAGAAGCTATTACTCTCTCTGCTAAAGGGAATAGAATATTAAACTGACGCCTAACGACTTATCATTATACTTATTGTTACAGATTAGTGCACCTCTCAAACCTTATCAGAGAAGCTTTTTTTTTTAAGATTGTATAGCAGCTAACACAGAGACCCACATTTGGTCAAGGTGCATAGAATAAGGAACTACGAAGTGTTGGCCCTACATGGTACATCTTTATCCTTCTCTTCTCCTACAAAGGCTCAGAGAGCATGGTGGAAAACGGGGGGGGGGGGGGGTAGAAGAATTCTAAGAGCCAAAGGTGGGAGATGACTACAAAGAACTCAACAAAGCAGCAGCAGGTATGAACTCACAGCAGTGTGACAGCATGCATGCACAGACAGACTTGTGGAAGCTCAAACCAGACCAAATCCAGCATGGAGGGAGGAGGCAGGCACAATGCTATCCTTTGCTGAGTTGCTATTGGTCATAGAGATTTGCCAGAAGGAGAGTTAGTCTTCTTTAAGGGTATGGTCTCTGATGTAAACACACTACAGTAGATGGCCACACACCTAAAACAATATAAAATTGGACTGGTTTTTTTTAAACTGAGGACAAATAGTTGGGTGGGCAGAAATTGGGGGTGAATTTAAGAGGAGTTGAAGGATAATGAATATGATCCAAACACAATGTGAAATTCTCAATTACATATGTATGTGTGTGTATAAATAAAATCACCAAACCTTAATAAAATCAACATACTATCAAGAACAATGTACCATTTTTAAAAGGTATTTCTAAACAGGCATGATAGCCCACACCCTTTTTTTTAAAGACTTATACATGAATGTGTTCTATCTGCATGTATGACTTTATGCCATAAGAGGGCATCAGATCCCACTATAGATGGTTGTGAGCCAGTGCCTGTGTGGGTGCTGGGAATTAAGCTCAGGAGTCTGTTAGAGCATCCAATGCTCTTAACCACTGAGCCCAACCTTCTAGCCCACACTTTTAATTCAAGCATTTAGAAGGCAGTGGCATGTAGATCTCTGAATTTTAAGTCAGCCTGGTCTATATATGAACTTCCAGTCCCGTTGGGGCTACATAGTGAGAATCTGTTGCAAAAACAAACAAAAAATAGATAAATACGTTATTTCTAGAAATGAAAAGTATGGTGTCTTAGAGTTCCTATTGCTGGAATGAAACACCATGACCAAAAAGCAAGTTGGGGAGGAAAGGGTTTGTCGGCTTACACTTCAGCATTGCTGTCCATCACTGAAGAAAGCCAAACTCTGAGGCAGGAGCTGATGCAGAGCCCATGGAGGATGCTGCTGACTGGCTTCCCTCTCAGGGCTTGCTCAGCCTTCTTGTAGAACCTAGGACCACATGCCCAGGGATGGCACCACTCACCATGGGCTGGGCCTTCCCCCATCAATCACTAATTAAGAAAATGCCCTACAGCTGGATCTTATGGTGGCATCTCAAATAATTTCCTCCTTTCAGATGAATTAAGCTTGTATCAAGATTACATAAAACTAGCCAGGACATAATTGTCACAGAACTGAAAAAAAAAAAAAAGAATGATTAAACAGAAGAAGTACCAATCATGGTAATTCATCAGTATTGGGGAAGATTCATTCCAAAGTCCTTAGCCCACAGCATTTTTATATAACCTATGCACATCCTCCCAGACAGCTTAAATCACATACAATACAACGCTATGCAAATAATTGGTATAGTATATTACTTAGGAAACAGTGACTACTTTATAGACTATTTTATATCTAAACCCACAAATACTGAGAGCTAACTGTAGTTACATGAAAGACAGATGAAGAACAAACCTAAAATGAAGAATAGAGAAGATGATAAATGGAAGTATGTTAAAAGCATAAACCAGAGGTCTAGAGAGATGATGGCTCAGTGGTTAAGAGTAGTCAGACTTTCCTTTGGACGGCCAGCTAACAAATAAAGACATGGAAACTTAATAGTTATGAAAGCTTGGCCTTAATTTAGGCTTTTTTTTAACACTTTTATTTATTTATTTATTTATTTATTTGCCTTGGTGTTTGCCTGGAACTGAAACTACAGACAGTTGTGAGCTGCCATGTGGGTGCTGGGAATTGAACCCGGGTCCTCTGGAAGAGCAGATGGTGCTCTTAACCACTGAGCCATCTCTCCAGCCCCTAGGCTTGTTTTTTAACAAGCTCTTATAACTTAAATTAACTGATTTCTATTACCCTATGTGCTGTCACATACCACCCATCTGCTTCGTTTTCCGTCTCCTCGCTTCATCTCCTACTTCCTTCTCTCTCTGCCCGGAAGTCCTGCCTACACTTCCTGTCTAGCTATTGGCTGCTCAGCTTTTTGTTACACCAATCACAGCGGCACACCTTCACATAATGTACAAATATCCCACAACAGTTAAGGGTGCTAGTGCTCAAGCAAAGGTTCTGGATTCTGTTCCCAGCACCATATCAGGCAACTCATAACTTTCCATCTGTTCCCAGTTCCAGAGAATCTAATGGTCTCTTCTGGCCAGCACTTGCATGAACACAAATAACATAAACTCACACAGGTACAACATACACATAGACAGATAGATAGATAGATAGATAGATAGATAGATAGATAGATAGACAGATAGATAGATAGATAATTTAATAAAAGCAAAGCAAAATTAAAATAATAGACAATAAAATATAAAATGGAGGTCATTTAAATAAAAGCATTCTATGGTCCCTGTAATTTCAAGCAAAGATCAGGATGTCAGGAGTAGTGGTACCCTGTAACCTTAACACCATGAAGGCAGAGGCAAGAACATCAGGAATTTAAGGCTATTCTCAGTACATAGTAAATTTAAGACTAGTCTGGGCTATATGAGCTTCTATCCTCCCAAAAAAAAGTTTAATAAAATTAAGTTTTTTAAAAGAAACAAAAAGACAGATGCCAATTTCATTTAGACTTTTTTTGAGAGAGGGTCTATGTAACACTGGCTAGCCTAGAATTTACTATGTACACCAATCTGGCTTCAAATTCACAAAGATTCACCTGCCTCTGTCTCTACTGAGTGCTAGGATTATTAGGCATGTGCCAGCACACCCAATGAAACGGGTTTTAGACTAAATCAACTATATAAGTCACTTTAAATTGTGACTATATACTATATACGTCACAATTTAAAGTGTTCATTCACACCACTAAAAGAACAGCAGAGTGGCTCCTAGCAGAGGTAAAAAATATGAAGAAAAACTGCTTCATTGAGCATGGTTGTGTATGCATTTAATCCCAACACTCAGGAATAGAGGCAGAAGGATCTGTTGAGTCCCAGGCAGCCTGGGATACATAGTGAAACCCTATCTTTAAGAAAGAAAAGAAAAAAAATAGAAGGGAGAGGGAGGGAGTGAAGGAAGAAGGGGGAGGGAAGGAGAAAAGAAAGAAGGAAGACAGACAGACAGACAGACAGACAGACAGATAGACAGACATCTCCAGTGCCAGCTTCATCCCTGAAACATCATGGTGAAGCTTGAAGTGAATGGATTTGGTCATACTGGGCACCTGATTACCAGGCCTGCCTTCAATTCTGGCAAAGTGGATACCGTTGCCATCAATGACCCTTTCATTGGCCTCAACTACAAGGTCTACGTGTTCCAGTATGATTCTCTCTACCCATAGCAAGTTCAACAGCACAGTCAAGACTGAAAATGGGAAACTTGTTATCAACAGGAAAGCCATCTCTGTCTTCCAGGAGAGAGATCCTGCCAACACCAAGTGAGGTGATGCTGGTGCCGAGTCTTCTGGGGTCTCCACCACCATGGAGGTCAGGGCCTACTTGAAGGGTGTGGCCAAAAGAGGCATCATCTCTGTCCCTTCTGCTGATGCCACTGCCATGTTTGTGATGGGTGTAAACCATGAAAAGTACAACAATTTACTCAAGATTGTCAGCAACACTCCCTGTACCACTAGCTGCTTAGGTCCCCTGGTCAAGGTCATCCATGACAACTTTGGTATTGTAGAACTCATGACCACAGTCCACGCCATCACTGCCACCCAGAGGGCAGTTGATGGCCCCTCTGGGAAGCTGTGATGCCACAACCATGGAACTGCCCAAATCATAATCCCTGCATTCACTGGTGTTGCTAAGGCTGTGGACAACTTCTGTGTTATACCCCTAACATGTCCATCTTGAATCTGACATGCCACCTGGAGACAGCTGCCAAACATAATGACATTAAAATGGTGGAGAAGCAGGCATGGGAGGGCCCACTAAGGGGCATCCTGAGCTACACTGAGGACCAAGTTGTCTCCTGTGATTTTAATACAGATGCCCGCTCTTCCATCTTTGATGCTTTGGTTGACATTGTTCTCAATGACAACTCTATAAAGCTCCTAGTATGATAACAATAATAGGATGGTGGATTTCATGGCCAACATAGCCTCCAAGGAGTAAGAAGCCCTGGACCACTCACCCCAACAAAGACAGAAGAGCAAGACAGAGGTCCTCAGCTGCTGAAAAGTCCCTGTCCCAACTGAGCATCTTCCCTCACAGTTCCCTCCCAAACCTCCCAGAAGAAGGAAGGGGCGTAGGGAACTCTACTCTCTTGAATACCATCAATAAAGCTCACTGCACACATACACCACCACTCCAAAAAAGAAAAAAAGGAAACCTGCTTAATCTAAGAAATAGAAGAAAGTAACCCAAAAAAGTAAAATAATAGGGAAGGGCCAGCAAGCTGTCTCAGCAGGTCAAGGCACTTACCCCAAGCCTGATGACCTGAGTCTGATTTTTGGGACCCGCATAACAGAAAAAGAAAACCAACTCACAACAGTCACCTTCTCACTTGGCATGCACCTCTTCACACACAAAATAAACACGTGGATGTAATTTTAGAACTTAAAAAATTTAAGACAAGTTTTTGTGTCATTCTTTCTCAGGGGACATGCTAACCTCTGCATCATTCCAATTTTAGTATATGTGTTGCTACAGTGAGCACTAATGTTAAAGCCTTGGAACTGGGGTGGGGCGGGTTTGTGTGTGATTTTTTTGTTTTGTTTTGTTTTTGAGACAAAGTTTCACTGTATGTCCCTGTAACAAGCTATATAATCCTGGCGGGCTTGGAACTCAGAGAGATCTACCTGCCTCAGCCTCCTGAGTTCTGGAATTAAAGGTGTACACCACCATGCCTAATGTAAAGATTATTTTTATTTTTTTAAATAGTTTTTTATTTACGTGCATGTTTGTGTGTGTTTATGGCACACACATGCCATATATTCTGATGCCCAAAGAAGCCTAATGAAGATGTCAGATTCTCTGGGACTAGAGTCATGGGAGCCTCCTGACTTGGGTGCTGGGACCCAAACTTGTGTCCTCTGAAAAAGCAGATGTTTGTCATTGCTGAGCCATCTTTCCAGCCCTTTAGCTTACTTTTAATGATATGGGAAAATCCAAACCTTCACTATGCAGCAGAAAAGCTATTTAGATGAAGAACAAAGTGTGCTTTCAGGTTCCAGGAGCATGAACCCACTGAAGCAGAAACATTGTTTTCCTTTCTCTGGTGACTGCCCTGTTCCTACACTGTGTCGAACCTTCCTTTCTCACTAGTTATTTGGTACCATAATGACACCTTGCTAAAATGCCAAAGATTTTGTCACTTGCTCTCATCAGGAAAAGCACCATGCTTCTCTGAGTCCAGATTGTATTTACGGTTCAGTGTGAAACATTCAGCAAAGAACGGGCTGGCTCAGCAGCTGGTGAACCCAGCAGAATGCTCTTCCCACCTTTCCTCCCAGCCTTCTTTCTCTTATTTCCTTTGTTAAGACTTTGCTCTACACTTAATTTTGAGACAAAGTCTCACTAGCCCTAACTTGCCAATAACTCAAAAATCTGCCTGTCTCTGCCTCCTAAGGAAAGGATTAAAGGCGTATGCCACCACACCCAGATAATTATCTAGACTTTCAGAGCATTCTTCTTGTGAACTCAAGGCCAGCCTGGACAGCCAGGGCTATATAGAGACCACACCTCTAGATAGACTGGAGTGAGTACTCGGGTAGGTAGGTGGGTGGGTGAATAGATAGCTGAAAAAGTGTTTACAACTTGGCTCCATGTTTGCCTGTGTTTACCTGTGTGTGGTATCCAGGGGTCTTCCTGATTCCCTAAGATGCTGAGAAACATTCCTAGAGAACTCAGTGGAAATCCTTGCCTCTTTGTGGTACAGACATCTCACCCTATGGCATGTAGGTCAGTGTTCCCACTGCCAGAGACCACCACCCTGGACCATGCTGCTTTGTAGGAAGGTGAGGAAGCTGCTGGAATTCTTATCAAACTCCTGTGTACAACCAGGGCTCAAGAGGAACTGGGAAGGGCTAGAAGCCACCCAGCATTTAAAATATCTACACTAAAACCTGTTTCTGTGTCTTAAGTGTCCCCAGTTCTGAAGGAGATTAATAAAGATCACATGACCTATGCTATGCTTCAACGTCTGTCTGCTCGTTTGTTGATGGGAACAAGTCAGTAACTGGCCAGTTCTGGAGAGTGATCATGCCCCTAAAGCTCTGTCCTATCTCTTGGGATCACATAAAAATAAAAAGTGGGGTACCTTCAAAGTTTATCAGTGGATGAGGAGAAAAGACATCAGCTAACAAAAAGCTCTTCCAGACAAAGCAGAACTGATGCCAGAGTCACTACTTACTAGGATATAAATGGGCACAATATCAAAGGGAAAATAAGTTTAATGTACCTAACATGGCCTCAAAAATAAAACAAAAAATTACAGAACCATAAGAAAAAAATCAAAGATGAGTTATTTTCACATACTTTTTTCTTTAACTGATATATTAATAAGGCTATATATAAGAAACATGAATGACTGTCAGGTGGTTGTGGCACACACCTTTAATCCCAGCACTTTCTCTGTGAGTTCAAGGCCAGCCTGGTCTACAGATCAAGTTCAAGGACAGCCAAGACTAAAAAAAAAAACAAACAAAAACAAAAACAAAAAACCTAAAAGGTGAAAGGCATTTTTATCCAGAATTTTGTTCACTTATTTACAAAAATCACAGGGGTGGGGGGTGCGCACACCTGGGATTACTCAGGAGGGGGAAGGAGGTGGAAGGTTCAGGAGGAGTTCGGGGTCATCATTATCTAGGAAGCAAGTTCCAGACCAACCTAAGAGACTCAATCTCAAAAGAAAAAGTACCAGCATTGCTGCAAAGCAAAACACAGCACATCTCAAATAAGCTATTTTGTTTATATTGCTCTTAGAAAACACAGTACACTAAAATAAAAAGCAAATAATAAAATGATACATAATTTGGGGGGTAGAGAAATTGACCTGGAGCTTTTTACATGCTAGGCAAATACCTGTCTCAAAAAACCAAACCCACCCCCAGAATTGTAAATAGCCATTCATTGAAGAAAATGTAAAATATTTAATAGTGTTTGGGGGAAGCAATCCTGCCTCCCATACAAGTACTAACTAGGCTTGACCCGGTTTAGCTTCTGAGATTAGACCAGTTCAGGACACAGTTCAGAGCAATCTTGTTTGTGGTAAGTGCATAAAAAATTTCATCTGATTACAGAACATATACTGCTGATGTTTAAATATACAGTCAGTCATCTTGAGGGGGAAATAGAAAAGTACATATAATTACAGAAACAAACACACTGTGTAAGAAACAAAATACTGAGCAACAGAGTAAACTATACCCGTCCAAGATGTGAAAGGGAAATACAATCCAAGGCCCCAGACTCCGGAGGCCTCAGTCAGCACAGCACCCTATCTATACAGCGTCACTTGGTACCCAGGATGAGAGGTTTCAGAACCTCCATGAGCAACAAAACCCATGGAAGCTCAGACTCTTACCTAAAATAACAATGTGCCTTCTCATATACTTTATGTTATCACTAGATAATTAATACATGCAAATATTGCATTTCGGAGGGAATGATAGCAAAGAAAAAAATCTATAGAGATAAACTTTTTAGACAGTTTTCCACATTTGTTCATTTGGTGGTGTGTGTGGGGAGCATGAGGCAGGTGGGGAGGTCAGACGATGTGCGGGACCTGGTTCTCGCCTTCACGGGATGGGTCCAGGCATCAAACTATAGTCTTCAGGCTTGAGGGCAAATGTCTTTACTCACTGAACCATCTTCCTAGCTCCAGACACAACTTTTAAAAAAGATCCTCGGCAACAAGAGCATCAAGTGCTCTCAGCTGCTGAGCCGGCTCTCCAGTCCATTCAAAGGAATTCAAAGACAGACACAGCTGGATGGATGGTAGCTGTGGTGCTGGCACACCGCTAACCTGCACTTGGGAGGCAGAGGGAGGACCACATAGCACGACTGCCCACGACCACCTTAGTTTGCCTTTACTGCGGTGAGAAACACCATGACCAAGCATAACTTGGGAACAAGATGGTTTGTTTGGCTTACAGCACATTAGCAGCATCTCATGAAGGGAAGTCGGGGCAGGAACTCAGGGTAGGAACCTGGACAGAAGAACTGAAACTGAGGAACTGCTGTTTACTGGCTTGCCCCTTATGGCTTGCCACCTACCCAGAAACATCACCCACAGTTGGCTGGGCTCTCCCATATCAATCACCAATCAAGAAAATGCCCCACAGCAGTTCTCATTATAGGCATGACTCCCCCTCTGGGGGAGGGGGGTTCAAACAACACATTCACAGAGGTGGCCTGAGACCATCAGAAAACCCAGGTATTTACATCACAATTCATAACAATATCAAAGTTATGAAGTAGCAAGAAAAATAATTTTCTGGTTGAGAGGTCATCACAATATGAAGGGTACTGTATTAACTAGTTACAGCATTAGGAAGGCTGAGAACCAATGTGCTAGAAGCTTTTCCTCAATAGCGGTGGATTCTTCCTAAATGACTGGAACTTGTGTGGAGTTGACCAAAAACTAACCAGCACAAAGACCCTGCTCAGATACTCTACAACCTTCGATAACCTGGCACACGGGAAAGCTGAGGCAAGAACACTGCTGTTGAATGCTAGCTGAAGTGCACTGAGGTCCAGACCAGCTTAAGTCACAAAGTAACACTTTTGCCTCAAAAGACAACAAAGTAAATGCTAACATACTCAGCCTGAAGAACTACAGAAGCTGAGGGGGGGGGTGAATCCTGTAAGAGTAGAAAACAACTCATAAGATGGCAGATTTCAGTGGAATCACCTTAGTATTCTTACAGTGAAACAGAGTAAACTACGGTTTATTGGGTATTTGCAAACAGTCAGCAGAGAGCTGGGGGTGCTCAATAGTGGAGGAGTGCTTGCCAGGCATGGCTGAGGCCTTAGCCAAGAGGCTCCTGGGTAGTCCCAACACTAAGAAATGGTAAAGGTTTAAATTAATGAATCAGCCAGTTGTCCACATTGTACTTCACCTGTAATAACCCAAGTTCAATCTAGGTCTCTACAGGTGCTCACAGCATATGTGTGCCCATGCTCATCCCCATCCTCCTCCCCACCACACACCCTCCAAGTAAGTAAATAAATGTAAATTAAGAAATAAGGACTGGGATGTAACTCACTGGTAGAGCAGTACTCTAGCTCTGGGTCTCAGTACCGCATTAAATAAATAAATAAATGGATATAGATAAATAAATAAATGCATCAGTAGTTACATTAAATGTTTGGTGGGTGACAGGATTAATAACCAGGATGTATTTTTTATGAAAACACTGTACACCAATAGGAGGAAAATCATCCAACAAATCAGGCAAAGGATATGAAGAGAGCATTACAGGGTGAGAAAACTGTTCGTGCTGTAAATATAAAAAGATAATCCATTTCTTTACTGAGGGCAACATAAATATAAATGATAATAAGGAATTGTATTTCTCATTCAACTTTCTGACAGATTTTCCAAATCACTTATCAGTAGACGTTGGCAGGACATGCAAACAGGAAGTCATGCACTGTTAGGCAGTAGGGTAAGTGGGCACCATCTCTGGTAAGCAGTTTGAGGCCCAGGAGAGTTGAAGGTAGTGCTGCTACCCACTAGTCCTTATCTGGTGAATAGCAATGAGCCACGTATGCCAGTGATGTGTATGTGCCAACCAGACAGCAGGGTTGTTTTCATTTCCCTCTAAGGATAATGAAATACTATATAGTGGTTAAAATGAATAGACCAAACAGACTTGTTTACACATGCTGTATCTCAAAATAACAATAACCCACCCCGAGAACAAAAAGCTACAACAGGATGTGGGCTGAATAAATACCATTTATGTAAAATTTCAAAATGCCAAACCCAGTAGTGTGCACTGTTTGTGGGTACACACACACACACAAGATAGGCAATTCATAGACATACTAGGTGTGTGTGGGGTAGAATGAGATGGCCCTGGCCTGATCTTAGCAAGAGCTGTATATTGCCCAGTCCTTCTAAGACCTGTTCCAAACCAGACATCCCCATGTTTACTTTTCATGAAGTAAAACAATTATTCCGCTTTTCCCTCTCGGTTCCAGTTGGGGTTCATCCCTAACTGTAACCAGGGCACCTGCTCAGACTTTTTCTCTCTCTCTCTCTCCCTTTTTCATTCCGTTCCCAGATCTTGGCAGCTCCTTGGCATTCAATAAACATGTGTTTCAGTGAACCTGTCCAGGAAAGAGGGGCATGTCTCATGGTTGCAAAGAGAACTGTGTATGTACCCGGGGGGCCAAACAGCAACTCGGGGTCAGCAAGCTGCTCCCGGCTCGGCCTCAGTTTCCCCCTAAGCAGCCCGTCTAGCCCCTTGCAGCCGGGTGCCCTCAAGGATTCCAGGAATTCTGTCCTTTCTGCCGACAACAACACTGAGGCTTTTCACAAAGCACTCCCACCCCCACCCCTCGCTCCCCTTGCTCCACAGCCCGCGTCCCTGGGAGCCGGGCTGCACCGCGCCGCCGGTCACATGAACTCGGCCTTTCTCTGGTGTGACGGCTGGCTCTCTCCGATCCCTTTGTGAGCGCAGGTTTGCAAAGGCAAGCACCGGGTTCTGGGTTTGAGACGCGCAGGCGGCCGCCGGCGGAAGGCTGTCGGAGCCCATCGGCCCGCCTCCAGAGCCAGCGCGCCCCGGATTCCGCTCCGCCGCCGCCCGCCCGCCCGCCGCGGCCTTGGCCCGAGGGCACCGGGCCGCCAGGACGCCAGGTGAGCCGGGGAGCCGCGACGGGTTCAGGGCGTGTCCGGAGCCGCGGCGGCCCGCGCCTCACTGTTCGCTCCTACCGGCTGTAGATGGAGCTGTCTGGGTTCCGGTGGCCTCCGACGAGCCTCGGAGCGCTCCTCTTGAAACGCCTAAGAGGGACATGCCTCCCAGGATGCAGTTTGGAGCAACATGGCAGCTGCGGTGCAGCTCCCCTGCTGAAGAGGCGCCGGGACGGCCGCGCAGCTCGCAGCCGGGGCCCGGGCCGCAGCTGGGGTCGCCAGTGTCGGCCGCTCTGGGCGGCCGGGCGAGCTCGCCGGGGGCGGCCACGGAGCGCTGGGGCCCAGCTTCCCGCCGGGGCACAGTCGGCACAGGCGCGCTCCGACGCCGCCGCCGCCTCCCGCGCCCGCCCGCCGCGCGCAGCCCCCAGCAGGCCGGGGCCCGACGGCCGCGCAGCCCCGGCGGGCGAGGCCAGGCCGCGCCGCACTGCCAGCCCGCCCACGGCTCGGGGCCTGCGTGGGACTGCGCGCGGCAGCAGCGGCGGCGGCGGCGGCGGCGGCGGCGGCGGGGACTGCGCGGCGCAGGGCCATGGCCGAGGCGGCCCCGACTCCGGGGAGGGCAGCTCGCGCGCGCACGGACGCGCGGCCTCGGGGCCCGGGGGACAGCCTGCGTGCTCCGGGCTCGGCGGCCCGGCCTGGGGTCTCGGTAAGGGCCGGGCGCGGCGACGTTAGCGGGGAGGGGGCGCCCTGGCGGGCTCGCGCGCCCCCTGGGGGGGAGGCCGGCCGGGGTGGGCGAGAGCGGCGGGCGGCCGTCCGTGCGAGGCTGCGCGGCCGCACGGCGCCCGGACACGCGGCCCGAGGTGGGGCGCGGGCGGCGCGCTCGCTCCCTGCTTGCGGAGCCGGCGCTGCGTCCGTCGGGGTGGCCGGCGGCACGTTTTCCGCAGAGCTCGGCCCCGCGGAGCGGCTCCCGGCCTGGGCGCGGTGCTGACGCGGCTCTCCCATTTCGCAGAGCGGAGACACTGAGGCACGGACACCCGGCGGCGACCTGCCCTGCCTGCCCCAAGGTCACGTAGCGAGTCGGCCCGGGCTGGGTGCCCGCAGCCCCGTTGAGGCCTGCCCGGCGTGCTGCGGGCCTGGACGGGGAGGGGGCGGCGCTGGCGGTGGCTTCTCCCGGGGTTGGAGGCCTGGGCTGGCCGAGCACTGGCCGCGGCCCGTCGGGGGAGGAGGGGAAGGCCGGGCAGCGCCCAGCCCAGCGTCTCTGTTTTGGGGAGGGAGCCCTGGGACCCCGAGGCTCGGCATCAGGAGCACTCCGAGTCAAACTTGGGGTACGGATGGATGGATGGATGGATGGATGGATGGGGTCTGGCGAGCGAGCACCTCGGAGGTGGACGTGCCTCCTCGGAGGGCCATTCAATAATTAAACGCCCTCCCACCCAACGTGCTCTCCCAAGCGCCCTGTCTGTGCTAGGCAGGTTTGCTGCATGGGAGTTCGTGCTTTCGAGCTTGTTTCCTATGTCTACAGAAGAGATGGGATAGATGGCTTTCTGAAAACCTCGCAGTTCTTAAAATAACAATAATCAAACTCGTGAGAAATAAGATGAAGGTTAAAAAAAAAAAAAAAAATGCCTACCTCTGGGCTTAAGGCTCCAGAACCTTTTCTTTCATGGCATGTAAATTCTGGTGAACCATCCCGGGTCATGTAAGAAAATGGCACATCTTTTGTAAGAAGTCAGATGTGTTTTGTTACGCATTTTTTTAGTATGTTGGCATAGATCCTGGAGCTCCCATTCTCTTATAGAAGGAAGAAAGAGAGACAGGTAGAATTCTATGAAATGTGGCGCAGAGGAATGCTAGCCTTCCTTTCTGCTAGCAGTTTGAGAATTTGAGCTTATTTGTTTTAGATATTTTTCTTTAAGGGTAAGATCAAGCCACAGGTTTACTGGAACTGGTTACATTGTATCAGGACTTTAAGGAGATGAAGAATGAGACAAATCTTGTGACTTTTCACCCTTTCTAGTAACTCCAAATCCCTAAATGGAGGGAAAAAAATACTATTATCCTTTGAGCTCTGATTCTGCTGGCTAATAAAGAAGTCGTGCCGTACTGGCTTTATTTACTATAACAAGCTTTTCTTATCTGAGTTAAGACCCTGTGTTACCCAGGTAGCTAACCTGCCCTCCAGGTACTTTTTTTTCTCTTCTACTAATTGTAGGCAAATACCCCTCAGGTAGACAGCTTTAATGTACCTATCGTGTCGGCTGTGTTGGTCCCTTTACCTGTGAATAAGGCTCCCTTCCGTCTAAGGGAGCTGCCCAGTCTTGCTAACAGTGAACGGTTGACAATTAAGCGTCTTTGAACCCTTTCAGAGTTTGCAGAATCATGCATCTGTGTGTCTTTAGAGGAGAACTCATCGCTTGCTTGCATTGGGTTCTCATAATTGGCCATATATTTAAGGGAAAGGGCCTTTCATGGCAGCATGATCACCGGCATGTAGTAAGCCTCCCTTAGGTCTCTTAAATCACTAAGCCTCTTGACCCACACCTATCAGCTGTATCTGTCTTTATTTGAGGCCTAGAAGTCACCTACGGATTCTGAAGCCTGGAGTCTATGTGACAAGGTACATGTAGCTGCTCCTGTTTTCATAGGCTGAAGGCAGATAATTCCTGCAGTGCCTGCCTATTTCATTGGGTTTTGTGAGGCTCACATGAGATAATGTTTTAAGGTGTTTAACACGGTTTATGGCACATAATAAATCCTAAATATTTACTCCGCTCATGAGTTCTCATATAGCAGAGCCATAGATCATACTTTCTCAAAGATCTTTGCTGGACAAGGTCTCAAAAATCTTCAGTCCTTGGCTTAAAAGTAGGATGCTTGTCAATGTACAGTTGACTCATTCAGCAGGCATCTATTGAGCATACGGTATAAATTGGATATAAAGGATGCGCTAATTTTCAAATGAGTAAAGCAAGTTTTAATTACCTTATAGAATATCCTTATAAAGAACATAGAAGCTGAAAAAAGAACAAAAATGGTTACAGAAAAATTCCGTTTTGGTCCAGTAAAAGTATTGACTGGCTAGTTAAATGGACTTAGCACTCACAGAAGAACATGGCTTCACTTCCAAGGTAGTTCAAGATTTTAAGATGGATGTGGCAAGATGGGCCTCAGAGGACCAAGAGGAAACTCATCTTTATTCTGCCTCTAGTCCTTAACACTCTGTCACACTCTAAACTAGTGTACCACCTGCATGGCTTCAGTCACTGCAGACCTACTTTCTCCCTTATTCCCTACCTCGAGATTCACAGTGAGGGAGCCCAGAAATGTACACCTGCCCCAGTGGACCATCAGCCTAGGAAACCTGGGCTCCTGAGGAGGCTGAATTGCTTTCGTTACCTGTCATCATGTCTCAGTGTCCTTCCGATGGAGCAGAAGCCCATTGCCATGCCCTAAGCCCATCAGTGTCTGCAGACCTTTGCAGACAAACAAGAGCAGCAATAGGTATCAGTATAGCCAACAGCTGAGTGCTCTGATTTCTTCCCAGTACCCTTTCCTCTCGCACACCATTCATCATGTCTGAAATGGTTTTTTTTTTTGGGGGGGGGGAGAGGGAGGAGATGGCTCTACAGAGAACAGAAGGTGGCATGGCCATCCTTTATGTGTTGTTCCTAATAGCTTTATCATTGATGTCTACATCAACACCACTATCCGAAGAGATTTGCTTCCTTGGAATATGCCTTATTGTTGTGAAAACTGAGGGCCTTTTAACATGAATGCTTATCTCTTGGATTTGTTTGGCCAAGTGGAGACTATGGCCTTCAATGCTCTCTTTCCTTCTTTCCTTGAACACAGGTCCAGCAACTGGACATGGAGAACGATCACCCATCACCTCTGTCATTCTCCAGTGTTCCACACAAAGATTCTGTGCATCAGGCCCCTGCTGGACTCCCTTCTTGCATTCTTCCCCGCAAAGAAATTCCTTCTTTGTCTCCCACTGCCCCGCGGCAAAGTGCCCTGCCCCAGACTGACAGCGCTCCTAAGCAAGAGACTTCTGGCCAGATGTCACATGTTCTCCAGAAGGGACCTTCACTCCTTTATCCTGCCACCTCTGAACAAGACACACACCACCAAGTATCCCTGGCTTCCCAAGAAGAAACCCAGTATCCTTCTTCAGCTGCTGGTCAGGGGACCTCTCTCCTTTCCCACTCCACCCACCATCAGGAAGCTCCACCCCACTCTCCTGAAGTTCCTGAGAAAGACTCACTGACTCTATCACCCACAGTTCCTGAGACTGACATGGATGCCCTGCTCCAGAGTCCCACTTTGCAAAAGGACACTCCCTTCCATACCTCTTCTGCAGCCCAGAAGGAACAGCCACTGCCCACTGCAGAGATCACTCGCTTGGCTGTGTGGGCTGCTGTCCAAGCTGTGGAAAGGAAACTGGAGGCCCAAGCCATGCGGCTCCTGACCCTGGAGAGCAGGACAGGGACAAACGAGAAGAAGATAGCTGACTGTGAGAGAACCGCTGTGGAGTTTGCCAACCATCTGGAGAGCAAGTGGGTCGTGCTGGGGACCCTCCTGCAGGAGTACGGGCTGCTGCAGCGGCGGCTGGAGAACATGGAGAACCTGCTGAAAAACAGAAACTTCTGGATACTGCGGCTACCCCCAGGCAGTAATGGAGAAGTTCCTAAGGTACACCCATTCCACTGGGGTCTTCTCAAGGAAACCATCTGCAGGGAAAACGTGACTTAGGGATTTAGTTCAGTTGAAAGAAAGGGAAAGTGATTGTTGAGAAAGGAAAAACAAGAAGAATCCCTGACATCCAATATTGCTCCACTAAGAGCAAATTATTTCTACTGTAATTAAAAGCACAGGCAGGTATAAAAGTTCACTTAGAAAGGTGTGAGTCAGACTAGGGAGATGGCTCAGCTGTTAAAGGCTAGGCTTACAACCAAAACTATAAGAAAGGCATAAGTAAAGCCCTTCCCAGAGCCTGAGATAGGGTGTAGAAAGAAAGCTTGGGAGGAAGTGTGTACACTGTCCTATCCTGTCAGTCTGTTCCCGACACAGCTCTGGTCTGCATGCTGATTTCTGCCCACTGTGGGTTAATATGTCTGCACTGAACATGAACTCCTGAATGATAGATTATAACAACTATACCCAGCATTCACATTGAGGCAGCATTGCATGCCATTAAGAGATGATTTAAAGTGCTAGAGGTTGTTTTTGTTTTGTTTTTATAGGTTTTATGCAAACACGGTGCCATTTTTTATATATAAGGACTTTACTATCCTGAGATTCTAGAACCAATCCCTTACAGGTACCAAGGGACAATTGTACCAATGAGCAGTGCCTAATGCTTTACAATCAGACTGGACAGGAAGAAGGTAGTTTAACTGTTAAAGTTTTGTGCTAAAACTTTGTCAACTTACTTCTAAATCTTTAATGCCAATAGAACTCATTTCAAGAGGTATCCTTAAGGAGCTAAGAAACAGGCTTTAATTCTATTTTCCAGAAGGTTCTAAAGGAACATGAGTGTAGCCCAGTTTTCTTTTTATTCCAAACAGACTGAGTCTATAAGCCAGTACCCCTTGAAGGCTATGGTGCATTAGAACTAGGATCTCACTAAAGGCATACTGGTCTCTGAAGGTCCAGGGTGAGGCCTAGGAGTCTACATTTCCAGAAGTTCCCTGCTAGCTGGAGCTACATGGTTTAAAGTTGGGGAAAGGCCTGGGCAAGATGAGCCTTACCCGCTTGGCTATGAATGTGGTCAGATTTCAGCAGGGTCCCTGAGCAAATGCACGGGCCTAAGGCTTTTCCTCTATAGACCTTAAGGGCAGTCAGGCCTTAACAGTCCATGGTACTGTCACCTCCATCTCTTCTGACATGGTTGTTTGGTTTCAGGTCCCTGTCACATTTGACGACGTTGCCGTCCATTTCTCAGAGCAGGAATGGGGAAACCTCTCTGAGTGGCAGAAGGAACTCTACAAGAATGTAATGAGAGGCAACTATGAGTCTCTGGTCTCCATGGGTAAGAAGACAGACATTTGGTTTGGGTTTTCTTTGGTTGTGGAGGGTACTTATTTGGGTTTGGTTTGCTGTATGTGTTATTTTGTTTTGAGATAGGGCTACCCTGGCTGGCTGAGAACCTCCTATATAGACCAGGGTGGCCCCAGACTCACTGAGATCCTTCAGCCTCTGCCTCCTAATGCTGGGATTATAGAAATGCACTGCCACACATATGATGGGTTTAACAGGATCTTAACTGTTGCAAGAGAGAGACTGGTCTGAAACAACCATTTAGTCCTGCTGCCCCAACTCCTGAATGTTGAGATTATAGACATGAACTGCCACACCTGGCTTTAAACAGAATTTTACTTGTTTTATGTGTCTGTGTACAATGTGGTGCATACATGTGTGCATGTCGAGGCCAGAAGTCAATGTCAAATGTTTCCTCTCTTCTGCTCATTAGTTTCTTGAGATGAGGCCTGTCACTGAAGTAGTTCACCTGGCTAGGCTGGCAGACCAGAGTGCTTCTGGGCCCTGTCTGCGTACCCTCTCCTTCCTCTCCTCTCCCCGCCCCACAGATGCCGCCTCTACACCTGGCTTTTACATGGGTGCTGGGAATCAAACCCTTGCTCTTATTCATACAGAGCAGATACTTTACCAACTAAACCATCTCCCCAGCCCTACAAACAGAATTTAAAGAGTGCCACAAATGAGCTAGAGATTGCTCAGTAGTAAAAAGTTCCCAGCACACAAATCAGATAGCCTGTAACTCCAAATCCAAAGGATCTGACAATCTCTTTCTGAACTTTGCAGGCATCTGGAATCACATGTGCACAAGCATACATGTACGTGTAATTAAAAAATAGATATTTTTTTCTTTTAAAGAGAGTGACATAAATGAAAATAAACAAAAAGCAAACCTTCCACATACTCTTGTATGTCGGTGTGGCACAAGCCGGAACGATCTGTACATAGAGACACAACACTGGAGAGAAACACTTGGGGCAGCAGGGGAAAAGCTGGCTAGATATTGGTGGGCTTCACCAGCAGAGCATTCCCCTGCGTCCTGCTTACAAGATTCATTTATCTAGTACATTATTATTAAAATGAAAGTGACTAGAAGAGAACAAATGTGCTGAGGTCTTACTATGTGTCAGCAGGGTGTGAAATGCTTCTTAAGAATAATAACATGTAGTGAGGGACTGAGGCCATGAGTAGAGCTCTAGTTTTCTTACTCATACAACTGAACACTATCACTTACTGAGACCCAAGGGTGCTGGTCCCCAATAAGAAGTCACGGTCTCACAGAAGTCTGTCTTATATCAAGGTCTATCAGTTGTTTTCATCAAAACGTGAAAGGACAAAGAGTGGAAAGATGGACTTTCTGTTTGTATTCTTTTCTATCATGCGTAGAATTTTTTAACATAGACAAAAGAGAAATATGAGGTTCTCAGTGGATAAAGAGCTTGCTATGCAAACATAGGCAACCTAAATTAAGATGTCCACTACTCGGGCTGGAGAGATGGCTCAGCAGTTAAGAGCACCGTCTGCTCTGCCAGAGGACCCGGGTTCGATTCCCAGCACCCACATGGCAGCTAACAACTGTCTGTAGTTCCAGTTCCAGGCAAACACCAAGGCAAATAAATAAATAAAGTTTAAAAAAAAAAAAAAAAAAAGATGTCCACTACTCACGTAAAGCCAGACGCAGGGACATGTGTCGTCAACCCTAGTTCTGGAGGTGCCCAGAGCTTTACTGTGTTAGTCAGAACAGCTTCGGGTTCAGTGAGAGATTCCTTCTCAAAAACTGAGGAGGGAAAGTCAGAGGACAGCTAATATAAAGCTCTAGGTTTCATGTGTGCACACGGTGAGCACACAGAGAGAGAGGTTTCCTATGTGCACACGGTGAGCACAGAGAGAGAGGTTTGAATGGCAGTGCACTGTTGGACAGAAACTTTGATCTAGTTCCTTGAAATATCTCAGCAGTTGCAGGCACTTGCTGCTCTAGCAGGACCCCACTTTGGTTCCCAGCACCCACATGGCAACTGTCTGTAACTCTAGTATCCTCCTATGGCCTCTGGGTGTGAGCCACACACATGGTGCACATACAAACACGCAGGCAAACACTGATGCACATAAAATAAAAATGAATAAATATGGGGCTGGAGAGAGAGAGAGAGCTCACCATTTAAAAGCACTGGCTGCTCTTCAAAAGGACCTGTGTTCCCAGCACCCACATGATAGCTCACAACCATTTAACTTCATTTCCAAAGGATCTGATGCCCTCTTGCCTCTATAATCAGTGTACACATGGTGGACAGACATACATTTAGGCAAAAATGCCTGTAGACATAAAGTAAAAGTCTCAAAAAAATTAAGTACAGAAATAAACCCTTTTTTAAAAAACAAACTTTGATTCATTCTAGAATAGGTAAATTTAAACATACCTTTCCATAGGCTAACATTATTACTCTTCTTAAAAATTTGTTTTTTAAAATACAGTTATGAAAAGTTGACAGTTTACAATAACATAAAGAGCAATCACTATGCACTCATTACTGCCGTCCCACAGAGGAAGTCACCAGGCCCCATTCGACCCTGTCCTTTTGTGCTCTCGTGTTTTCTATACACGTATAAACATACACAGTATGTACTCTATTACACATGTGCTGTGGAGTCTGCACAAAGGCGTCAATTCACATACAGCACCTCATATCCGACCGCTTTTTTTATCAGCACCTGTAGGCCACAGTCCTTGGAAAGAAAAGTACAGTATCCAGGTGGACTTTGGCTTTTTTTTTTTTAAATGTATGAGTATTTTGCCTGCATGTTAGTATGTGTACCACATACATGCCTGGTGCTCATGGAGACCAGAATGCACAAGCCCCCAAAACTGTAGTTACAGGTGATTTGAACCACCATGTGGTCAGGAAACTTAAAGCAGTTGTTTGCAAGAGCAGCACGTGCTCTTAACCCCTGAGCTCCGTCCCTCTGAGCTCCGGCTTGTGACTCCTGCTGCTGAGCCATGGTGCTTCGGTCTCTCTCACTGCTGTTGTGATAAACAGCCCTGTACATCTGTGCAGTGATGAGGTGGACTGTGGAGTAGAGAAATGCACTACCATGGAGCCTCCTAGATGGCTGAACCAGTGTCTTGTCTGCAGCAGCAAATGAGAATGCCATTTCTCCACATCCTGGCTTATTCTGTTGTTTTAAATATGTCATGTTTTGTTTTATGAGACAAGACCATGTGACTCAGATTGGCCTCAGAAGTGCTGACCTTGAACTCCTGACCCTGCTGCCTTCAAGTACAAAACACAGACAAGTGTTTGTCCTTTTAATGGATAAAAAAGAGATACTATTTTTATTTGGATGTATTTATTTGGTGACTCGTGAACTTGTGCATCTTTTTATATAATTTCTAGTCATTTGTATGTCTCCTGTCATTTACCTATTCATGCTTTTGCTCTTATTTATATAGGCTGCTTCTATATAATTATGAATATTAACCATTTGCAGTAAGTGATGGATAGGTATGATTCTACTATTTCTGCCATGTTTCTTCATCTTTTTATTTCAAAATAATTTTAATGTTTTTGAGAAGTATTGAGGATTGAAGTTTGGGTCTCATCCATGCTAAACATATGTTCTACCACTGAGCTACATACCTGCCCTAACTTTTTTCTTTTCTTTCGGAGACAGGTTCTCACTATGTAGCCTTGGCCAGTCTGAAACTCCCAAATGTAGCCTAGGCTGACTTTGAATTCGTAGAGATGGGCCTACCTCTGTCTTCCCAGTCCTGAGATTAAGGATGTGTGCCAACACACCTGGCCTCTTATTTTGATTTTTTGGAATAGAATCTCTCTCTGTGGCCCAAGCCTGCATTGGACTCACAGCAGTTCTGCCCTTCACCTTCCAAGTGCTGGTATTACAGGCCTAAGACATCGCGATTGGCAACCCTTTGTTATACAAGGACCTCTGTTAGTAATTAGTTTTATTAATTTTATACTTTATCAGGATTAGTTTTTACTTCACACAATTTCAGTTTTGTCATGAAGCTCCTGGACAAGCTTCAATACCTGTGAGTAGCATGAAACACATATGCACAATGGCCCTGGCGAAAGAGGCTGAATATTTGCCCATTTATTTTCCAGCATTACCTGGGCTATTCTCGGTCACATCCCCACAGATGAAACCTTTATAGCATACAATGCCACCTCATATCACAGAATATTTTCTTTCCTTCCTTCTGCCCAGACTATGCAATATCCAAACCAGACCTCATGTCACAGATGGAACGTGGAGAAAGACCAGCCATGCAGGAGCAAGAGGACTCTGAGGAGGGTGAGACGCCCACAGATCCCAGTGCTGGTGAGTGGCAAATGGATGTCCTAGGGCCCTACATTCTGGGTCTTTCAGTTTCCAAGGGATTCCAGTTTGGCATGCCTCAGGCAAGAGAGGACCTGAAAGGCATGTATGATAGCTCTTCAGGAAGGAGGAAGCCTACAGATAGATGTCTCTTCTGGGTCTCCTATGGTCACCAGGAGCCCAGCTGGCTGAGAAGTAGGAATGCATACAGTTCATTGTCTTGGAGGGTTTTTGTTTCATTTTTTGACATGACCCATTCTTGCCATCCTTTTTGCAGGAAGAATCACAGAGAAGGTGTTCGTGTGTTATGGTCATACCTTCTATATTTCCCACAGAAAGGCCATGTCTCTCTCTGCCTAACTAGAGGACAGGCATGGACTTTACTAGGCAATAGGCTACATACATTCACTGTGAGTGATATCTTGGTACATCAGTTTTATAGGCTATGCTTGGAGATTTTCAATAGGAACATCTGTTTGTCTTTGGTGGGTGGATGTAACAATCAGGAATAATAGAACATCAGCTAGGTGGTAGTGGCACACACCTTTAATCCCAGCACTAGAGAGGCAGAGGCAGGTGAATTTCTGAGTGTGAGGCCAGCAGGTCTAAAAAGTAAATTATAGGATAGCCAGAGTTAGCAACACAGGAAAACCTTCTCTCAAAAAAAAATTTTTTTTTTTTTTTTTTTTTTTAAAAAAGGAAGAGACCAGCATTGGGATCCTATTGATTGCAGAAAGGAGATTATTCTGTGGGGGAACTCAGTTGGTGACCAGCAGATAGACTTTGTTATGATTTAATATCATTGAGTTGAAGACTGCATTAGCTCAGAAACAACCCAAGGCAGGGAACGTCTCAGAGGGTCAGGCCATCGATGCCTGACCCATGCACTTGATGCCAAACATCAAATGGAGGAGTGAGGCTTACCCCAACTCAATACTACAGATTACAGTAGATGAATTTGAAAGTAGATGAGGTTGAAGGTTGGTCTCAGGCTGCATTTTATATTTGGTTATAGGAGAATCTATACTTTAAAGGCTTGAGTGACCACATCTAAGATGGGGTGAGTAGGAATAGAGAGATCTGTGTGGCTTAAAGCGTGAATCGGCAGTGATGCTTTGGGTCAGAACCCTTAAGTACGGCTGCAGCTCCCACTGGTTTTGATGTCCAGGGGTTGCACTGCTAGCATCCAACTCTTTCCCTGTCTCTTTTCATCATCTATATCACAGATGGGTCTCCTGTTGAACAGGGTTCAAAGTGAAAAGCAGATGACCTAGCTCCCTATGCCCTGAGCTGAATTTAGGCTGGCACACATATCCATGACCTGAGCGTCCACAGAGGCGGTGGCCTCATGGAGAGAGTCTCACTATGTCACGTGTTTCATGTTCCTTCCCAGCCCTTGAAGCTGATATCAGCAGGGAGAGCAGATGACACAAGCCAATTGCACCATAGAGTATTTAGCTAACGGCATTTGCTAGTTGAAAAACTGTAGGTGTCTGCCTTCTACATACCCGAGATATCTGTCCAGTATTTTCTCCCTAGCAAGAAGGTGGCAGAGGCAACCCTGAACTAGATCCAAAGGTATACTACCATGCAAGGGCATCTAGAAAACTTGAGAACTTTCTTAGTTCCACATAAATCAAGAACAACATTTTTTTTCTTACTGCTCAAGGTTATTTAGTGTTTTCATCGGCATGACACGTAGGTAGTTGGTTGCATTATCCAGATGCAGATCTTACTTCTTATATAATACTTTAGTGTACACTACAGATACAAAATATACAGAAGTATTGTAAGTATTCTCTTACAATTTTATGAGGTGCTTCAGTAAATTCTTTCAGTGTTTTGAGTCCCTGAGAGATCCAAAGAAAATTCAGATATTTGCACTTAGCTGAAAATACCCAGGGTAGGTGTGTCCACATCACCCACTGGGGTGTCCATCGTTTTTTCCTCACCCTGTGTACTCGCAGCCCTGCAAGAGCAAAACAAGCCAGATGCATGACAGAAATGTGTACCCTCATAAGTTTTAAACATTTTTAAGACACTAATACATTTGACCTAATAATGTTCTTTGAGATCATCTGTAACATTGAACAGAATCTAAAATATAGTTTAAAATATCCTATGTATGCCATATTACAACAAAGGTAAACTTTCTGTCACTGCTGACATCACATTATGAAAAAAATTTATACCATAAGATTTGCTTGTTTATTTAGTTCATCAATTTTTTTATTTTTTACATGAGGTACTTTGTCCGTAGCTGGGTACCCAAGAGGTATTCGCTCTCACTTAGGCTTACATCCTCCAGAAAAGGAGACCAGCTTTAGCACCACATCTACATTAGATGAAAACAGTCACTGGACTGGAGACATGACTCAGCCCTTAGCATGTACAGCTCCTGCAGAGGATCCACACTCAGTTCCCAGCACCGACATCAGACGGTTCACAATTGCTTGTTAGTCCAGCTCTAGGAGATTAGTGCCATCTGGCTTCCTCGAGCACCTTCATGAACAGACTATGTGCACATGACCTTTGTGCACACAGAAGTACACATATGTAAAATAACTCTTTAAAACAAAACAGAAAAGTTATAGTCACCTCCTATAACACAGCTGTGACAAGAGGCAGTCAGATTGCTGAGCTGGGGGAGGGGATCAGAAAGGCATTATGCATACTGGCAGGATGACTCAACAGGTGAAGGTGTTTGCTGCTGCCAAGCCTCAGCATCTGAGGTCAGTCCCCAGGATGCCCATGATAGAAGCAGAGAACCAACTCCAACAAGTCCTGTGTCTTTCACATGCACACCATGGTATGCTTGCACACATGAACACATGCACACCGTGGTATGCTGGCACACATGAACACATGCACACCGTGGTATGCTGGCACACATGAACACACGCACACCGTGGTATGCTGGCACACATGAACACATGCACACCGTGGTATGCTTGCACACATGAACACATGCACAACACACAAATATAGTAGAAACATAGAATGAAGACAAATCTTGGAAAAAAGAAAATTTTAGTAGAGACCCAAATAACAACTAGGTTTTTTGCTCCTAGGAGGACTAATTGAAAGGAAGGTAGTGGACACTGGGAGATGGCATAGAGGCCTTGGCACGGCACTAGCTTGCAAATAGCAGTGGCTTTCTACAAGATATGTATTGGCTGTTGGCCAAAAAAACTTAGTGACTAATGGGCTTAAGGGGAGTAGAGGGTGCAGAAGATGATTCCTAGTTTCAGATTCAAGTTACAGGGAAGATGATGGACATGCAACCTGGATGAAAAGAAACAATAAAAATTCACTTTTGAACAAGTAGGTTGAGACCCCAGAAAGACACTAAGGAGAAAGCTGCTGAATAGACTCTGGAGTTTAGAGGGAGAGATCTGAACTAGAGACAAGTGGTGTTGGACACTGGAACATTTGAACATTAGGTGTTGATGGTATAGACAAGATTAGATTGGTTTGTAAAGTGCAAACTATCATTGCAGAACCCTGACTCCAGGCAGATTGGAGGATCTCAATTCTGTTGATCAGAAGAAACACAAGTCTTGTTTTATCTTAATTGTGTGTGTGTGTGTGTGTGTGTGTGTGTGTGTGTGTGTGTACAGGTTCTTGCATCTGTGTATAATGTCAAGAGTCTTCCTCAATTGCTCTCTACCTTATGTAATGGAGGCAGGGTCTCTCAGTTGAATCCAAAGCTCACTGATATGGCTAGTTCAGGTATCCCTGTCTCTGTCTTCCTTATGCTGGAATTACAGGTGAGCCACTGTGTCCAACCTGCATGGGGATCCAAAGTGTTTGCTTATATAGCAAACACTTTAACCTCTGAGCCACCTCCCTAGCATAATTTTTACTATATTTGATGTATATGCGTATTTTGCTTAAGTGTAAGTCTTTCACACCACATTGCGTGTCTTATGTCCATGGAGGTCAGAAGAAGGCATCGGGTCTCCTGAAACCAGAGTTCTTGACAGTTTGAGCTGCCATGTAGTGGCTGGGAATTGAACCCAGGTCCTCTGGAAGGAAAAAGGCTCCTTTCCTGCTGCTACCTCCAACAAATGAAAGGGGAAAAAGGAAAGAAGGAAGAGATGGGAGAGGAAACTGAAGACAGGATGGGAAGCTCTGAAAGATCCTGGGATATCAGAAGGCTCTAGAAATTGTACAAGTAGATGAAACTAAATAAATGCTACCTATGTACAAATGCCTTGAGAGTAGAATTGCATAGCTGAGGGGACCGCAGAGAATTTAGAGCTGAGTGTGTGACCAAAGCAAAGAAAAAATGATAACCTAGGGAAACAAGGCAACTGCTGCACATGTGATCTGTGCTGACTGTAGCTCCGCACCAGGCTCATCAGAACCATGGGGAATGTGGTGACTGGGGAGGGATGAGGAGTGGTGCTAGCTAACCAGCTCACCAGGTTCCCTCCAGCTGTGCTTCTAGGAGTCCAGAGGTGAGAGACACACAAGGCCCTGGCTACAGAGCTCAGAGTGGCTACCTGAGGCCCTGGCTACAGGACAGTTAGCAGAGTCAGACACAAAGGTGAGACTGTATGCACATCAGTCCTCTGAGAATGCAAGAAGGGTATTAGAATACTGTTTACACCAGCAGTTCTCAAAGCTTTTTCTAGCTCCCTTTTCTCTTTCGATTCCCCGCATCTCTGCTTTCCTGCTAATAAGCTCTAGTGTGGTTAAAAAAGAAAAGAAAAAGAAAAGACAAGTTGGAGTAAAATCATAAGTCAACTTTTTATTCTTTCCGGTACTCTGTGTATATGCTTACACATATGTTGTAAATTATAAGTACATCCTGCTGTAAAACAAGTTCAAATAAAACAGAAGCACATTACTTTGCCACCTTTTTTTGGTAAAGTTTCTGAGCCAGGCAAAGTAGTCTACACCTTTAGCTCCAAGTCAGAAGGCAGAAGCAGGATTAACATGTGTTCAAATATTTAAATATCTAGATTACTTTTAATAGCCAGTTTTAGTGTCATTAATCTATTTGCATACTCTCCTATAATACCCATTTATGAGGCTCACAAATTTTAGTGTATCAGTAAAGACTCTTATAAGTAAATCTCTGCAGTGGCCTGAAACTTTTAGAAATGGATTTTCTAGGTTAAAGGATATGCCTGTGTAAACATTTAGTAGATATTGGCAAATGCCCTTCAACTACTACCCCAGTTTATTTTCTTTCATCTAAATATAAAAGTGATGCTATACACCCTGGCCAGTAGTCAGTTTTCAGCTTTGTGTGACTTGTAGGAACTATGAGTACAAACCAGTGGTTTTCACACTTTCCTGATGGTGCAACCCTTTAATACAGTTCCTCATGTTGTGATGACCCTGACCTCCAACCATAAAATTATTTTGTTGCTACTTTATAGCTGTAATTTTGCTACTGTTCTGAATTGTAATATGGATATCTGATATGTGACCCCTGTGAAATGGTAGTTTCACCAAGACCCGTAAGTTAAGAACTGCAGGTATAAACAGTATTCTGATACCCTTCTTTAGTTCTCAGAAGACTGATGTGCATAAAGTTTCACCTTTGTGTCTGATTCTATTAACTCTCTTTTACTCCTTCTTTGAGATTATCTCTTTTCATCATTGATTTCTAAAAGCTTCTTGTTAGTGGTGCCAGTCTCATAAAGCCAAGGCTGGTCTTGAACTCTTGACCCTACTGCCTCCACTTCCCAAGTGCTACTCTAAAGACATTTTAAATATCAAAGATATGCTTGGTAGCAGCTCTTTGTGAACTAAGCATTTGGCAGGTGGAGGCTGGACAAACACCTATCTCAGCCGTGGGAGGCTGAGACAAGCAAATACATAGAGAGACCTCTCTCTCAAAAAACAAACAAAACCAAAGATATTAGCTTCTGTCATATCTATGAAAATATTTTACTAATCTGGGAAGTTCTTTTGTATATAATATTTATATTTGTGTTGGTATAACCATTTTAAGTTTTTATTTACTGAGATTAATCAATCATTATCTTTATGGTATCTGGGTTTTACGTCATCAACCACAAAAATATATGGCCATTTTATTCACTAAATACAGTGAACATAGGACTTAGCTGATTTTAAAAAAGCCTGTAAGGTCAGCTAATTAGGAAGATGAGAGAGCTGGATCCCCAGTTCATGGCCTAGCTGGGCAGCTTTGTGAGTAGCTGTCTCATAAGTGAAAAGAAGAGCAGGATATAAAGGTGCACACCTTCCATCCCAGCATTCGAGAGGCACAGGCAGGCAGAAGAGGGCTGAGGCTAACCCTGAAAATATTTGAAAAGCAAACAACTTTTTCCCCTAAAGAACAAAACAAACAAACAAATGCTAAATGTGAAGAACTATGTATTTTAATTAAGTTTCTCAAAATATAACACTGCATAAACTCCATTAACAAGTAATTCTTATGTATTCAATACCAGTTTGTAGGGTAGAGTTTTTCTGTTTCATAACAGTCTTTATGAAAGTCAGGTACAATTGATAATGTGTTTATTATCCCAACAGTTGAAACACAAGAGGCAGGAGGGTACCCATAATGGTGAGGCCAGCCCAGTCTACACAGCTAGTCTCAGCTAGAAAGGACATTGCATCACAGATAAATGAATTTCTTGTAACCAAATAAAAACAAGCTGCAAAATTACTTCCAATATGACTTACGGAGACCAGAATGTGGCTCAGTGGGCAAAAGCTCTGACAGCTTGATCCTGGAGCCAACATGGGGTATAAACAGTGAACCTGTAGGTGGGGCTTTCTATCCTGATAATCAATTCAGTCCTACCAGCCAGATCCCGAAATAATTATGCAGAGACTTATACTAATTATAAATGCTCAGCTAATAGCTTAGGTTTGTTACTAACCAGCCTTTACATCTTAAGTTAACCCATATTTCTTATCTACCATATGGTAGTACCTTTTTTTCAGCACATCATGTTCATCTCCTTTCTCTGCATCTGGTTGGCAACTCCTCATGACTTCACCCTTCTTCCTCCCAATGTTCTCTCAGTCAGACTCTCCCACCTGCCTCTTCCTGCTAGCTGTCAGCTCTTCACTATGTACAGCCTGTGACTATTAGAAATGGAAGCAAGATTATCTTTTAATTTACAGGAACATTTTTTTGTGGCATATGAGGTGATGAGCAAAAAGCTCCTGAGTATGAAAGTGCATTCATTCTATTGGGATATCATTCCATGAGCAAAGTGGGATTGGAAACAGGGTGAAGAAGAAAGTAAAACGCCCAGCTCAAAGAAGAGCTTGCCAGTGTAGTTTTTAAGCAAATCATAGTGGATTTAAAACTGCTGGAGTTTTTAGATTTCAATGGAGACATTAAGGGATGAGGAAAAAACTTATTTCTATCTCAGTATTTACTCTAGAAATTATACTTTTGTTGTAACTTTTTTTAGATAGTCTAACTGTACCACAGACTTGTCTCAAGCTTGTGACAATCCTGCCTCAGTGTCCCAAGTGCTGGGATTATAGTGGTAATCCAGTTTACCTATATATTTATTGAAAAAGGTACAAAGAGACTGTTTTAAGTTTTTATTTTAGGGAGTGTACAAGTAAAATACTTTGAGGAGTTTATTCAAGTTAGGGAAGTCGTGTTTCTGGAGAGCCTGTAGGCTTGAAGGCAGCAGGGTAAAGAGGCACAGTTAGTTCATGAGGCCTCCAGAATGAAGACAGACACAGCAGTAAGGAAGGAGCAGACGCGGGTTAAAGGAGGAAGGAGAGGTGAGCGTGATCTGTTTTGTGTTGCTCTAACAAAATACCCCAAATTTGGTAACTTATACAGAAAACAATTTTGTTATAGACATTGTGGTCTGTCCCTATGATATTATTACTTGGGAAGTAGAGGTCAGGAAAATCAGAGTTCAAGGTCATCGTTGGTTGCAAAGTTAATTTGAGGTCCATCTGGCTTGTACCATAAGTTCCGACCAGCGTGAGCTGAAAAGTGAGACCCTGGCACTAGAAAAGAAAGCAAGTGTGTTTAGCTTACAGTTTTGGCTGCTTAGAGCTTGTCACCAGCATCTTGTCACCAGCATCTTGTTACTCTTAGAAGTCCTTATGGCTACATCATAGCACAGCAGATGGCATCCTGAAGATGAGAGAAAGAGAAACCTGGGACTTTTTTCTTAGCCAGCATCACTGTCTTCACAAGAGCAATGCCCCTAATATACCCATTTTTAAAGCCCCTCCAACACCATTACATAGGACCAAACTCACTGCATGTGAGCCTTTAGAACAGTGGTTCTCAAGGGCAAACATGTACAAAAATATTTACATTATAATTCATAACAGTAGCATCGTTACTGTTACAAAGTAGCAACAAGAACAATTTTATGGCCTCACTATAACGTGAGGAACTGTATTAAAGGGTTATAGCAATAGGAAGGTGAGAACCACTGCTGTAGATGATAACTCAGAAGATCCCAGACCACCAGGACTGGAGGTTTGGGAGGCTGAGGCAAGAAAATCACAAATTTAAAATCTGACTGGGCTGGAGTGAGTTCATAAACATCATAGAAACTTAACATGGGCCTCTCTCAAAAATGAAAATGAGAAGCTAGAGAGACAGCTTAGCATTTGAGAGCATGTGCAGCCAAAGCCAGGCATGACCTTAAACTCCTGACCCTCCTGCCTCCACCTCCAAGGGCTAAGATGCATGCCTTTAAAAGAAAAAAAAAAAAGTTAAAAATAGGTTGTTGTACTCACTACTATACAAAATCATTCTAAAGGACCAATAGGTAAAGGAAATCTTACCTAAACCTCCTTATCCAAAAAATAGAATCAGCTGGGCATGTTGGCACACTTTAATATTAGTGTCTTTAACCCCAGCATTTTGGAGGCAGAGGCAGGCAGATTTCTGAGTTTCAGGCCAGCCTGATCTACACATAATGATTTCCAGACCAGCCAGGGCTACACATTGAGAGTTTGATTGAAAAGAAAAAAACAGAAAAGAAATAGAATCAAAGTTGCTACTTTTTAGCAATGTTGCTGCAGGGATGTGAGGAAAGGGTTCTCTTCTGCAGCCTAATGGAAGGATAAGCTTCCATTTTCTCATTGAAAAGCAGTCTGGTTCCACCTATCAAAATTAGCAATATTTAATCTTTGGATTCTGTGGTCTCACTGATGAGCATATCACAGAAATGAAACCACTATTTTGAATTGGGGATATAAACAGATGTTTGTTGTATTGTTTACTGTAGAAAAAGATGAGAACAAAAAGTGTTTTTTATTAAGGAATAACTTGCTAAATTACAGTATGGGCCACAGGATGGGACATATGGATCATTTAAAAGACTGAATAGCACTATGGAAAATCAGCTTGAAGAGATTTCTCCAAGATAGTTCATCACAGAGGAGAAAAAGAGGCTGCTATATTTTAACTCCAACAGTGACCCAGGAATAAAATTTATGTATGCTGATATGAATGTAACTGTATAATCATGGAGGTAGTCATAGTTAATTACAGGAGTTATCGCCATGATCCTAATGGTGAAAGGAGAGGAGAAAGCAAATTAATAAGGAAAAAAAAGAATGTACTAAAAAGCAAAAAATGTTTATTATACTCCCATTTGTGAATTGATGCTATGTCTATAAAGCCCATCTGAAACCAATATAGATCTGTGCAAAATAGCACAAATGGTACAGCTGTGTTTTTAGTGGTGTTCTGTCCAACTAAAAGCAGAAAAAACCCAAACACTCTTCTCACAGTCAGACATGTGCTGGGAAATGATGTGGGCCAAGAGAAGGGCCTTCTGGAAGTATGTCTGTCAGAACTAGGTCAGATTGAGAAGTGAGGAGGCCACCCACCACTTTTATGGTCTTTGGTGCATGAATGGACCAGCAAGAGAGAAACTGGGTTTTGGCTGCCTGGCTTGGAAAGTGAAATGGTTTTCGAAACAACTTAAGATTTGTAGAAAATAAATCTACTATAACTTGATTCCAATTTATATTAGCATTCAAGACTACAAAGTGTCCAGAAAATTCTTTCTGCTCACCATTAACTCTATTGTATTTTTTAGGGTCTCTTTTTAAAAAGACCTGTTGGAATGTAAATGCTAGAACTGTAGAAACCTGGGGAGGTGGCATGACTGCTCTGTATGTCCTCACCTTCCCTCAGCACATGATGGCATCGTGATTAAGATCGAGGTGCAGACCAATGACGAGGGTTCGGAAGGTTTGGAGACACCAGAGCCGCTGATGGGGCAAGTGGAGGAGCACGGCTTTCAGGACTCAGAGCTGGGTGACCCCTGTGGAGAGCAGCCAGACCTAGACATGCGAGAGCACGAGAGCACACTGGAGGAGTCCCCCGAAGGCTCCAGGGGATTCAGTGAGCTCAAGCACATGCTGGCGCAGCAGAGAAACTGTGCAGGTAAGTTCTGGGTGGGTGGAGCTGCACAGGGTCCTGATAAACTCAGGATTTATTAGAATCTCCCAGCCTGGGAAAGAAGTTGTTCTGCCTAAGATTGGCTCAAACAAGAACTCAAAGGCAGATGAGGTCAGAACATGTCCAAGGTCACACAGGTAGCGGCAGAGCCTGGGTTCCTTCTCATTCATCTCAGCATCATTGCAACTTTAGAGTTTGGTAGTTTTGCTTTGTTTTGTTTTATTTGGGTGGCGTTGTCTGTTTTTGAGACAAGAGTCTCATTATGTAGCCCAGACTAGTTTCCTTGTCCTGGAAATTAAAGTTTGTGGACACACACTGCAATAAAAGCACGTTTTAAAGATGACTGTGGGAAGTCCTTGTGAGCCAATACCAGGTCTGCTGGCTCTGCCTGTCATTCTGAGTGTAGAAAGGGTTAACTCTTTCCTTCGCTGTCTGTCTCCCCAACGCCACCCACCATGCTGGCCAGAGCCTGAATGTGCTCTCTCTTTACTCTTTCTGGAGAGTGTCTCCCTGACCTCCATGCCAGCCCAACTCAAACAGCAAAAAGCTTTTCCTTCATTTCTCCAATCCCTTCCTGAGCAGCTGCTGAGATTTATAGCCTGCCTGCCTGCCTGCCCTACAGTCTTTCTTTTAAGCTCTAAAAAAGAGAGGAGAGAGAGAGAGAGAGAAACTCATCCTTCTCTGGTTGACTCTGGTCACAATGCTTGTGACTACATAATCCCAGTGCCCTCATTCTGCTCCCCGTGAGTGCAGTACTGTAGCAGTAGGCATTCAGTGCTGATCCTGGAATGTCTTTGTGGCAGCTTTCTGGTGCTCCAGTTTTCACTGTCTGCTTGCCTATTTGTGTTTTATTTGTTTCTGAGACTACGGTTTCCATTTGTAGCTTAGATTTGCCTTATTCTTGATTCCTCCTGCTTCAGCCTTCTAAGTGCTGAGAATGTATGCATGTACCACCACACCTGGCTATAATTTGTATATCTTCAATTAGTAAACATCTCCTGGGACCCCTGGCCAAGAGGTCAGGATCTAATTCCCTAGATTTCAGTAGGTGCACAGAGACCAGGTGTGGGTCCCACACAGCACACCTGTGTTGCTTACTTAACACTGCCCTTTACAAGCTGTAAGGCAGTGGCTCTCGGCCTTCCTGAAGTTGGGTCCTACTTCACACTAATTTTGTTACTGTTAAGAATCAAAATATAAATATCTATTTTCCAGTAGTCATCGGTAGCCTCCTGTGAAAGGGCTATTCGACCCCCAAAGGGACATGCTATGCTCAGGTACAAAGGACAGACTTTATTAGAATTAAAGGTAAAGATTTTATTAGAATTCAAAACTAGTCTGGAGATATAGCTCAGTGGTTAGAGAGCACCCTTCTCAGACTCATGATGGGGAACTCAGACTTGTCTGTGACTCCTCTCCAGTGGGAGAGACACATAATCAAAAGATAACTTTAAAAATCGGATACACCAAATGCTTATCCCAATTTGTAATATATACAAATAACATTATGCACTGTGAATTGGTTATATTTAGGAGTATGTGTGTGTGTGTGTGTGTGTGTGTGTGTAATAACAACTAAAAGGAAGCCATGAATTTGAAAAGAGAGCAAGGAGGGATAGATGGGAGGGTTTGGAGAGAGGAAAGAAAGGGAGAAATGATGTAATTCTCGAAAAAATCTGAGCATGGTAGCACACACCTTTAATCTTCAGGAGGCAGAGACAAGTGAACTCTTGAGTTCAAGGCTACATAGAGAGACCCTGTCTGAAAAGCAAACAAAAACCCTTTCCAATTACCATGATTAGGAAATGCCAAATGACTGACTACAAAGCGCCTGGAGAAACTGGAATGAGTCACGTGTTGCTTAGGTTCTCAGGGCCCGTATAGAACATGGCTCTATTTAGGTCCTATAAGGACAAGCGGGGCTTGGTGGTAAGGAGAATCCACCAATTGGGCATTGCAGGGCTGCAAGGCTGCTATTTGAAAAAAACCTTGTTCTGGCTGCACAGTGAGACCTGCATCTGTAGTTCCCTGGGTTGCTTCAGAGTCCTGCCTGAGGATGTCACTCACAGATAAGGATCACAAAAGAATACATAGACTGAGAAGGAGGGAGGAATCAATGGAGATGGTGAATGAATGCATGATGAGGAGAAAACCAGGTGGGCTCAAGGGGGAATAACAGTCTGAAGAGGGAGAAGAAGAATGTTAGGAGCCTGTCAGCAGGGCCATTGAGACCGCTGCAGACACTGGCCCCGATGCTCCAAAAGAAAAAGTGGAATTTTGCAGGCATGGTATGACAATTCTTGGGGCTGGTTTCTTTTCCACTGGCTACTGGTCCTGCTCCAGCCGCTTCATATTGTAAGGATCAGGGCACCAGGGTGCCAAGTAGTCATCCATCGCCCAAGAGCCCTAGTAAGCTTGAGGTCTCACTACCGATCATATGAAGGTAGGAATCATGGGACAGGGAACTAGATTTTCCCAAAAGGAAGAATTTGGATAAATACATGTATGTATCTCTGTATGTGTGTGTGAGAAAGTCTGTTGGTGAGGATAAAGCCTTGCTGTTCTTATGTAGGATCAGGGTTCTAGATAATAGCTAAACTCTTTCTTTCTAACCCTGGAGCAGAGGGCATTGTGATAAAGACTGAGGAGCAAGAAGAGGATGAGGAAGAAGAAGAGGAGGACGAGCTGCCCCAGCACTTGCAATCCCTCGGTCAGCTAGCTGGGAGGTACGAGGCCAGCATGTACCAGACTCCCTTGCCTGGGGAGATGTCCCCCGAGGGTGAGGAGAGCCCCCGACCCCTGCAGTTGAGCAACCAATCAGTGAAGAGGCTGGCGCCCAGCGTTCATGGGCATTCGCATGGGCACTCGCATGGGCATTCGCATGGGCATGGTGAACGGCATCTGGGTGAGAGCCGAGGGAACTCCAGCCAGCAGCAGCGGAACCGACGTGGCGAGCGGCCCTTTACTTGCATGGAGTGCGGTAAGAGCTTTCGGCTGAAGATTAACCTCATCATCCACCAGCGCAACCACATCAAGGAGGGGCCCTATGAGTGTGCGGAGTGTGAGATCAGCTTCCGCCACAAGCAGCAACTCACACTACACCAGCGCATCCACCGGGTGCGCAGTGGCTACGCCTCCCCAGAGCGCGGGTCAGCCTTCAATCCTAAACACTCACTGAAGCCGCGACCCAAGTCGCCCAGCTCAGGCAGTGGTGGGGGCCCGAAGCCCTACAAGTGCCCTGAGTGTGACAGTAGCTTCAGTCACAAGTCAAGCCTGACCAAGCACCAGATCACACATACAGGAGAGAGGCCCTACACGTGTCCAGAATGCAAGAAGAGTTTCCGCTTGCACATCAGCCTAGTCATCCACCAGCGTGTGCATGCAGGCAAGCACGAGGTCTCCTTCATTTGCAGCCTGTGTGGCAAGAGCTTCAGCCGCCCATCGCACTTGCTGCGCCATCAGCGGACTCACACGGGCGAACGGCCCTTCAAGTGCCCGGAGTGCGAAAAGAGCTTCAGCGAAAAATCTAAGCTAACCAACCACTGCCGCGTGCACTCACGCGAACGGCCGCATGCATGCCCTGAATGCGGCAAGAGCTTCATTCGCAAGCACCACTTGCTGGAACACCGGCGCATCCACACGGGTGAGAGGCCCTACCACTGCGCTGAGTGTGGCAAGCGCTTCACGCAGAAGCATCACCTACTTGAGCACCAACGAGCGCACACAGGCGAGCGGCCCTACCCCTGCACTCACTGCGCCAAGTGCTTCCGCTACAAGCAGTCGCTCAAGTACCACCTGCGGACCCACACGGGCGAGTGAGCATGCGCCCCGCCCCTGCCCCGGCCAGATGAGCAGCCCCCGAGACAGGTGCCTCGGCTGCCCCCAGGCTGAGCCCAGTGGGCGGGAGCGGGGCGCCCCAAGCCCTTCTGCTGTGAACCCACCTCCCCTCCTGTTCCTTCTCCCCAGGACAGGGTAGTGAGACCAGATCGCTTGTTGCCTGCTTCCCCAGGGCCCCAGGGGGGGAGCGCTTGGGCCTGGGGAACCCCTTCAGGCTGTTAATTTCCTTGACAATAAAATGGATGAAAACAATCTGCACGGGGGCAGTGATTTGGCTGCCAGCCACTCACAGGCGCGATGCAGGGCCATTTAGTCGGGGATAGAACTTTCTAATTACCTTTTGGATACTGTGGTTCTATTTGATAATAATAGAGTAATTTTTAAAAGACGAGTGTTTCCTGTTTGCTGTTCTTGTTTGGTTTGTAAGGGGAGGGGCTGAAGTAGCCCAAGGGATTTGTGCCTAGTATCAGCTAACAGACAACTGGTTTCCTTTGTCATACTCTCCATGCCGGGAGGAGAAGCAGGTACCACTGATGAAAACCAAAAATGCTGACCAACGAAGGTGGAAGTATCCGTCTCCATCTTCCCGTGCCCTGACTTCTACCTGAGTTGTGGAATCGCAGTAGTGAATAGGGTTCAGTTGACCAGAGTGATCAGGGAGGTCAGGTTGAGAATGATGTCAAAGGATGTTCTGTGCCAAAGCTGGGTACTTCCCTCCGGACACAAAGTTTCCTGTTCAGCCTGGAATGCCACTGATGGTTGAGCAGGGGACTGAGGATATCTCTCATATGCTCTTGGAGCAGCCACAAATAGCCACAAGCATCAAGACGTTTTGTTACTGTTGGTTTTTTTTTTTTTAACTTAATTTTTAATTATGTGGGGAATAAAGTGTGAACAGTGGTCTCAGGTAACGGAGCTTATGTAGCCCAAAGTCACACAGGAAGAAATGGGAGAGCCAGGATTTTTGTCTGCTTGCTATTTGAATTTTAGTGTTTTGAACAGAATCTTGCTCTCACCCAGGCTGGTCTGGAACTCAACTATGTAGCTTTTTTTTCTTTTTCTTCTTTTAGACAGGGTGTCACTGTATATGTCTGGCTGGTTTGAAACTTACTCTATTATAGATCAGGCTGGCCTAGAACTGAGAGCCACCTGCTTCTGCCTCCAGAGTGCTGGGATTTAAGACCCACATCTGGTTACAGCCCTGATTTGAACTCTTTAACCCAAAGAGGCATGTTTGATCTTCAAGTTCTTTTCCTGGGATCTGGATGTTGTTGGGAAGAGGAAAGCCAGTCTGTTATCTATTCCATTTACACTAGATTTTTTTCACCAAAAATAAGATTGATGGAAAGGGAATCTGTTAAGGGTGTGTGTTTGTCAGGATGATGAGTATACTAAGGTCAGAGGTGGAGAGGACTCAAAACTTTTTCTAACAGGAGTCATTAAGAAGCAACTGATGGGTTTTCTTGGCCATCTGAGAGGCTCTTGTGCAGAGCAAGAGGAAGCATATGGAGTAGGGCATAGGTCTGATACCTTTAAGGATGCTTGGTTGTATGGCCTCCATGAGGAAATGAAGTATAAGAAAGCATTGCTGCCTTGACAGTACTTGGAATCTCAGGGCCACTTTGGACCTTCAGGGAGGACTTTTTACTCAGATATGGTCCTCAGGTCAGCCTCAACAGCCAGGAGCCAGGGGAGACCTTTCCTGAGGTGTCAGCTCTTCAGATTATGGGGTGGGGACTGAGGCCCTGTAGGCCCTTCTGTTGCCACGGCAATGCTGAGTCAGGCCCAGGCTTCTGCATCAGCCTCTGGGAAGTGCTTTGGCTGCAGAATTGTTTTGCTTCCTATAGTGGGAACCTTTAACTTAAAATTTCTTCAAAATCCATTTTGAACTGATCACTTCTAGTTGGGTTCCTTGAAATGTGTATTTGAAGTAAACACACACAATCTAACTCTTTACTGTTTCTGATAAAGAATAGCTGCAGACTCAAAAGAATTAAAAAATAAAGAGAAAAGAAAGAAAACTATGTCGGCCCTAATACTACTGATAGGAGCCTTACATAAAACCTGATCTGAAATCATCGTCACTCAGAATTTTATTAAAGATCACGATGATAACCTATACTTCATTGACGCTTACCATGTACTAGGCATTGCACAAGGCAAATGCTTCTGTTTTGTCCCATAACAAACTATAAAATTGCTGTCCCTGTCTCTTCTAACAGAAGTTCAGACATCAGCTCAAACTTGCATGACCAGAATTTTTTTAATTTAAAAAAGTTTTTTTCCCCATACCCACCCCTGATCCTCCTCCCTCCCCCCTCCCAGTTCTCTCAGCCTCTCCTTACCCCTTTCCCCATCCATTCCCCAGGGAGGGCAAAGACTCCCAAGGTGAGTTGATTTGGTCTGGCATATCTAGTTAAGGATTGCCAGAATTTAACCTAAGCTTGGCCCCAAAGTATTTGCTGTCTTGCTTCCCAGTTTCTGTCTGGATCCTTAATACAAGGCAGAAATTGCAGCTCTAACTCATGATACCTCAGTTAAGCCTGGACCTGGCTGAAAGCAGACATCTTCAATCCTATCACACAGCACTGGGACATACATGCAACACTTTTTTCCTTAACTAAGATCAGTTACTGAAATGGAACCCTGAAATGAGAAGACTGTTGGTTTGCATGTTATTCAAAATGACACCCAGCTGTAGTGATGTGAGCGAATTTGTGTGCTGAGGTTAGCAAGAGGCTACAACCTGTGTGCAATGGTCAGAGCAGCAGTTAAGGGAAGGAGATTCTTTGTGGTTTTCAAGACAAGGTTTCTCTTTGTAGCTCTGTCTGTCCTGGAACTTTTCTGTAGACCAGGCTAGCCTCAAACTCATAGAGAACTGTGGTTGAATATTTGTTTACACTACAGAGATGTATCTCTGCCTAAGGTGCCTTAATAAAGAACTACCTGGGGGCTGGAGAGATGGCTCAGTGGTTAAGAGCACTGACTGCTCTTCCAGAGGACCAGGGTTCGATTCCCAGCACCCACATGGCAGCTCACAACTGTCTGTATTTCCAGTTCCCAGTACCAGGCAAACACCAAGGCAAATAAATAAAGTTTAAAAAAGAAAGAAAGAACTACCTGGCCAATAGCTAGACAGAAAAAAAAAAAAAAATTGGTGGAACTTCCAGACAGAGAAAAACTGAGAGGTGAGAGCTAGACAAGATTTTGCCAACAGGCTTGGAAGATCTTTTTTTTAAAACTTTATTTATTTATTATTTATTTATTTGCCTGGAACTGGAACTACAGACAGTTGTGAGCTGCCATGTGGGGGCTGGGAATCGAACCCGGGTCCTCTGGAAGAGCAGACGGTGCTCTTAACCTCTGAGCCATCTCTCCAGCCCCACCAACAGGCTTGGAATAAGTCAGATGTGCCATACTAAGAAGAGGTAATTTAGCCATATGAAAAAAATGTAGATTAAAAAAATATGGGTTAATTAAGTTATAAGACTAGTTGGAAAAAAAGCCTAAGCTAAAGCCTAGCTTCCATAATACATCTCGGGTCATTATTTGAAGGCTGATGGTCCAAAGATAGTCTAACAAGAAAATTTGCTGCAGTTTCTGCCTGCCTCCCTAATGACGGGATCAAAGATGTGCCAGCACTGCCCAGCAGGAGAGTCTTATAAGGAAAAGGCACTAAGAAAGTAACACGCCCTGCCTCTGTGCTGCAGGATCAGAGTTACCATCCTTCCCAACAAGATAAGAATGAATGCTAAACTAGCCCAAGCTGACTTCCCATTTGCAATGTTCCTGACTCTGCCTCCAGAGTAGCTGGGATTACAGATACAGACCTGGCTCAGAATCTGTTTGCTTGGGTATTTGTTTTGTTTTGTTTTAATCAAGATAGGGTTTTTTTTGTTTTTTTTTTTTTTTCCTGTGGAACCCTTGGTTGTCCTGGAACCATGTAGATTGGCCTCAAACTCAGAGATCCACCTCCTCTGCCTTCTGAGTGGTGGAATTAAAGGTGTGGTCTAATGGCTTAAGCAAGTGCTCTTAACATTCTACTGCCATCTAAGATGGCTCAACAGTTAAGGGCAGGGGCTGCTCTTCCAGAGGATCAGAGTTCAATTCCCAGCATTCACGTAGCAGCTCATAACTCTTAGTAACTCCAGTCCCAGGGAATCTGTTGCCCTCTTCTGGCCTCCCAGGACACCAGGAACATAAGTGATGCATAGATGTACATGCATGCAGAATATCCATACACATAATAAATGTGTGTGTCTAGTTGCATAGTTATCAATGAAAATTGTATTTTTCCAAAAGTAGAAGTACATTGTTTTTTACAATTTACCTCCCAGTATTTTAATGATAATTAGTGTCAAACTAAAATTAGTACTGATTTCCATTTTTATTTCTGTGGTTGCTTAATTTTAATTATCCAGTGCCTTATTTCACCAAAAGTTTATGATACATCTTCCATAAATTTTGGGAAGAAAAATCTTTATTGCCATTTTTTTTTAAACTTTATTTATTTATTTGCCTTGGTGTTTGCCTGGAACTGGAACTACAGACAGTTGTTAGCTGCCATGTGGATGCTGGGAATCAAACCCGGGTCCTCTGGAAGAACAGATGGTGCTCTTAACCGCTTAGCCATCTCTCCAGCCCCCTAAGAAGAAAAATCTTAAAGGCTTAAAAATGCTAGGGGGAGGGTGCAGCACCAAGGGTGGTGGCAGGCACACATCTTTAGTCCCAACACTAGGGAGACAAGATCAAACAGATCTCAGTGGATTCCAGACCAGCCATTGCAACATGATGACACCCTTTCACAAAAAGCAAAATAAGTAATATAATAACCAAAACAAACTAAAAGTCAATATCCAGACCAAGTGAGATGATCTCTGTATATTTAATTCAAGCAGTAGAAATATTGAGAGAAATAGAGATGCATTTTACTTGCCAACTGCCTGGAGTCTTGGAACAAATATTAACTTCACCCAAATAGGTTAGGGTGTCCACTTTATGGAAAAGATTAACTTGCCTTATCATGATCACAGAATTTGAGAATTGTACTTAAAAATTTTTCCCCTCAAGCAAAGATAGTGGGATTTTTTTTTTCTTTTCTTTCTGGCTCTAAAAGGTATTTCTGAATTTTTTTTCCCCTTTGGTTTTTCAAGAAAGGGTTTCTCTGTGTAGTTTTGCTGCTCTAGAACTTGCTTTGTAGACCAGGCTGGCCTTGAACTCACCAAGTTCTGCCTGCCACTACCTCCCAAGTGTTGGGACTAAAGGTGTGTGAACCACTTGCTGCCTGGTGAATTTCTGAATTCTAAACAACAACAACAAACCTCTTAGGTGAACAAATGACTTCTCTGCTAATCAATTTCTCTCCTAATGTAACACAAGAAATGTGTGTAAGGTACCATCTGGCATGAGGACTTATAGCCATTTCCACACCTGTGGTGTTACCATGAAATGTGTCACTAGGAAGAGCCTGCTGCCCCTCTCTCCCTTTTAAAGGCAGGTCTCATGGAACAGGGGTGGTGGAGAAATCACCTTGAGCCGAAGGATGACCTCCTGCCTCATCTCCCAAGTGCTGCAACAACCAGATTCAATACACATAGTTTTATGAACTGAGATCAGCCAAGTTCCCAGCTATAACTTTTTGCACTTTGTCGGGAATCTCAAACGTTTGTTTTTAGACTTTGAAGCCCTTTGTTTAAGTAGAACTGTTTCCATGGAGGGCATCCTCCCTGTTGGCCACGGTCTGCTCTGCTCCTATGAGGGGACCGCCAAGGTGGCAGCCTTCTTTAACCCCAAGGTCCCAGTCTCAAACCAAGCTCTGTATGTCTAATTTATTCAATGACACTTACCATAGTTACCTCACTCGTGGATAGAGCAAAGTTTCTTAACTTTAATTTTCTTATCTGCTTCATATGCTTGGCAGACTCTTATCGGAAAATGGTAAATCCCTATAACCTCACCAGGAAAATCTCAGAAGCCAAAACTCACCAGGAATTCCTGGAAGGCTTTGGAGATGGCAGCACAGATGTCCGTCCTTAAAAGATACATTATAATTGCAGTACATGCTTCCACAGCCTATGCCAGGGAAGACTCAAGGACCTCATGGCTTATGAACATTGGAGGGGGGGGCGTGCTATGCTATCCTGGGGTTAGTGATACTTCCTTGGGTCACTCAGTGGCCATCATGTGTATGCTTTTCCCCATGAATAGGAATAGCTTTTAACCTTTTTCTGTGCTTGCTCTGGAATCTGACCTGGGCCTATATATATGAATCTAGTGGATAAATATGCTACAGGTCAACAATGATTTAAAAACTCTGCCTTGCTAGAATTGTGTTGTTTTCTAGACAGAGTGTCACTAGGTAGCTCTGGCTGGTCTGGAACTTGCTATGTAGTAGGTTGGCCTTGAACTCAGAGTCCTGACTCTTGTCTCCCACGTGCTGGGGATTTAACAACACCACTCTCCATAAATAAGTCATAAATACTTTTATTAATTACAGGCAATCCCAAACCAGAGTCACAGCAATCTCAGTGCTCAGGAGGCCAAAACTAGCTTGTGCTGCATAGCAAACTGGCAGCCAGCCAGGGTTACAACAGAATTCTGCCTCAATAAACAAAAAAACCCTAAAACCTTTAAATGGTATTATCTTTTAGTATGCAGTCATTCTAACATTCCCTCATATTTAGCCCACATATTAGGCAGCGTCTCCAGGTCTCTGCCAAACCCTCAAAATGGATACCTGGTATTTGAGAGAAGGAAGGAAGGTCACCACCCAGAGGTCTCAGAAGGAATCCAAAGGCAGGCAGGTTGCAAAGCCAGATCCAGGGAAGATGATATGGATGGCCAACTCCCAAGGACCCCACCTTTTCGAATGAGCACAAACTGCTGGACTCCAAAATAAACCAGATTCTGAAGCTCTTGTCTTAGATGCCCGACCTGGCTGTCTGCCCACTCTCTAAGGCACACACAGACACGCTGACCCTAGAAGGTAACCCCCAAACCCAGGCCTCCAACCCCTACCAGACCCCCTCAAGCCCTCCAGACTCCCAGAGCGGCCTTGATCTCCCTAGCTGGCCTCAGAGCCCATCATTTCTGCCCCCAAAGATTTCATGGCAAACTTTCAAATCCTGAACACATCGGTGTTTGTCTCACCAAGGTAGAGAAACGACAGACAGCTAAGGCTCCAGAAAGCATCCTATTTTCTAACCCCAAAAACGTATCTTAATAGGTTTCTATATGTTTTCAACAAATGTAAACAGATATTCTATGTATACATTCAACCTAATTTTAATGGTGTGGATTCCAAACATCATTCCTGCCCAGCATCTTCTCCCCAGGCCGGGTCTCCCCACTGCAGGCTCCTACAGGCCCCGCCACGTCGGGCCGCGCTGCTCGCTGTGCTGCACCCTGGCGGCCAACACCGATAAAGCCTCGGAGGCCAGCGTCGTACCTGGCTGGTGGTGGCCGCTCTAGGAACGTGAGGGGGCCTCTCGGTGGTGGCGGCGCGGGCCATTTCCGCGCGCCCAGTCCCCGAGCCACGCCCAGGGGTGGCTGGTCCCCGAAAGGCCAGCCCTAGCCTCGCCTGCCAGTAGACTGCCCTTCTCCTGCAGCGACTACTCAGCGCCTGCGTCCTCGTTATACTAAACCCTCGAACCAGCCCGGCACAGTTCTCTGGATCTTGTGCAGTCTGCTTTTTATGCAAATCCCCGTGCAAACACAATTGGGGGCGGGGGGTACACCAAGGCGAGGTGTCCAGAATTTGCAGGGCATAATAGACACACGGTTCACTCCAACCGATGGCTCAAGCCAGTGGCAGTGAAGAAAACCAAAAGTAAGAAAAAGATTTACGTATTTTAAATTTGTGTGTGTGTGTGTCTCTGAACGTGGGTGCGTGCACAAGAGTGCAGTACCCACAAAGGCCAGAGGCACCTGATACCCTGGTGGTTGTAAACTGCTTAATATGAGTGCTGGGACCTGAGCTCCAGTTCCCTGTAGGAGCCGCAAGCTCTTACGAGCCATCTCTCCAGTCATTTGGGGGTTTGTATTTTTAACGCTTATTTATCTTATTGTACATGTATGAGTGTTTTACCTACAAGTATACTTGTGCACCTCGGAGGTCAGAAGAAGGTGCTGGGTTCCTGGAACTGGAGTTCGGAGACATCATGTAGGTACTGGGAACTGAACTGTGATCCTCTTGCTCAGCCATCCTCCAGCCTCTTTTTGGAGAAGAAGGTGTTCCTCCATGGCCCTGGCTGCCCTAGAACTATGTAGACGACCTCCTCCCAAGAGCTGGGTCACCACACCCACTGAGTCTTTCACAATTTTGGAGGCTGAAAAATCCAGTTCAATTTGAGACAGATTGTTACTTCCTCGGTGGGCCCAGCTGAACGTCTACCGCATTCTTACCTTTGAAGATAGGGTGCCTGTAAGCCAGAAGCCCCTCTTTTGGTGAAGCATCAGGAACTAATTAGATTTAAGACAACTTGTAACTTCATTATAAATGCTGTTTGCATGCTAAAGAACACGCCCTCCATCACCACAGTAGTTGACAATTTTTATATCTATATCTGGAATGAACCTTTGAAAGAGATGGGGTGGAAGAGTCATCAGGCTTCTCTGCAAATCTTGCATTCTCAAAAAGCATGCTACTGCTCTCCTTGGGAGCCTATTTGCTCCCATTTCTTTTCCTCTATAACTTCCTAGACCCCAAGAGCTGAATTAACTATCTCCTATTATTCTTAGAGAATAATAAAAGTCTCAGTGCTCAGAAGGTCTTTATATTGGTTCCACAATTCCTAGAGAGAAAAGAGACTCACTTTAGGTACAAAAACTAGAACCTGAAGCCGTGGGAAAATAATATATTCCCCTCTGTCTCCTGGCTTCTAATGGTAGCTCAGCAACTTTTGGCTTAGAGAGGAACCGACTTTATCAGTAGGTACTGCAGTTCCCACCTGTGGGAAAACACCCTGGTGAGCGGTGCTGGGCCAAGATTATTTGAAGTCTGACATCAGTTTATTTATTTATAACCATATTTAAGCATAGCACAATTTTGAGGAAAAGTTTTCAGATAATGACTCAGTCCAGTGAGTAAGACAAAACTTACGGCATGTTTACATTGAAGCGCTTTACAAAGTACATGTAGCTTTATCCCTAAGATTGGTTTTTGTCGACTTAGAAACAACAGTCTAGGGTCTGGGAGAATGACTGTGGTAAACATAATGCCTTCGGGAGTCAGGATTGGCCTGGCCCTAAGATAACATAGAAGTTACTTTAAAATACAAGTGACATTTCTCACGAGAATGAGGTTTATGACTTAGAAGTAATGCTCAAGGTTTTTGGAGGCAAAGAGTCAGTAATAAGTAAAACGTAAATTCTGAAAGATACAGGCAGAGCCTGGCTCCCCGGACAGCAAAGAATCAACCAGTTGTAAGGCTGCACCCTTTTTCATCATTCCCAGAGGAAGAGGGAATGTTTCCTTTGAAGGGTGCCTTTGAGTTTAGCCTTCCTGGCTTCCGTGCTTATCTGTCTTCACATGCGCCTTTTGTCCTCCACTGCTGTAGAATATTATTTTAAGGTGTGTTGCTTTTGTTTCTGCTGCATTTGTTTAACTCCATGAAGCTGTGTTACTCGCCTCTCTAAAACACCTGATGGTCTAATAAAGAGCTGAACAGCCAATAGTGAGGCAGGAGAGAGGGATAGGCGGGGCTAGCAGACAAAGAGTATAAGTAGGAGACACCTGAAAGACAAAGAAGGACCTAGAGAAGGAGGAGGAATCAGTTGCCAGCCACCCAGTTACACAGCAAACCACAAAGTAAGAAATAAAGCAAGGTATACAGGAATAAAAAAGGGAAAGCCCAGAAGCAAAAGGTAAGTAATGTAAGAAAAGCTGGCAAGAAATAAGCCAAGATAAAGCTGGACATTTATAATTAAGAATAAGCCTTCATGAGTGATTTATTTGGAAGCTGTGTGGAGGCCCCTAAAAACTAAAGGTCCTAAAGAGTACAGAACAACCAACAGCTCTCCACACCACCTGTAGCAGCTTGAGGAGTAGGTGTTGAGATTATTGGCATATGTCAGAAAAGAATTTCAGAGGTGACCTTCTGTAAGCCAAGCTGGTAGGAGAAGGGGACACCAGAATCAGGAGTTCAAAGTCATCCTCAGCTACATAGTTGAAGGCTAGCTTGTGTTTCATGAGACCCTGTCTCAAAACAAAACAGAAGAATCTTATGACAAGTCATGGGGAAATAAAGTTGGTGTTCTTGAAGAACGGGGCTTAACATAATTTGATCACAGTTATTAAAAGTAGGAGATCGAAGCCAGGCAGTGGTGGTGCACACCTTTAGTTCCAGCATTTGGAAGGCAGAGGCAGGTAGATCTCTGTGAGTTCTTCAGGCCAGCCTGGTCTACATAGTAGGAGAGAGATAACTGGGTGTGGCCCAAGCCTGGAATCCCATTCACGAAGAGCATCAGAAATTCAAAGTTATCCTCTGCAACATAGCTCATTGAAGCTCAACATGGACAACATGAGACCCTGTATCAAAATCAAAACAAAAGCAAAGAACTGACTAGAGAGACAGCTCAGTTGTGAAGAGCACCTTTTCGCTCTTCCAGAGGAATCAGCTTGATTCCTAACACACAGAAGCCAGAGAAGGCATCAGATCCCCGACAACTGGAGTTACAGACAGTTAGCCTGTGTCCTACCTCCAGTCCTCTGCAAGAGCTCCTAAAGCATCATGTCCCCTGCCGAAAGGAATTCTAAACCATGCCTAGAACACAAGGAAATCAGGATATGTTTTGATTATAAACATACTTCATAATTTTGTGAGATTGTGTGTGTATTTAGTTTTTTTCAAGACAGGATTTCTCTGTAGCCCTGGCTGTCCTAGAACTTGCAGGTAGACCAGGCTGGCCTGAAGCTCACACCAATCTACCGCCTCTGACTCCTAAGATTCAAGGTGTACCTCCAACACCTGCATATTGAGAGATTCTTAGAACAGCAAGAATGTTAGCAAAGCAGCTCAGACTTCGGATCTCTGTGAGAGCTGTGAGATACCTGTGAGAGCCAGGCAGCAGTGGCACACACCTTTAATCCTAGCACTAGGAAAGTTGAACCAGTAGTTAAGAAATATAAGGTGAGAGGAGGCAGAAGTTTTTTCCTATGCCTTGGAACCCAGTCAGTCTGAAGACTCATAAAGACAGGACCTACCCCATTCAGCCTGAGGAGCTGGCTGAGTGAGAATTGGCTGTGATTTGTTCCCTGTCTCTCTGATATTTCAGCTTTTCCCCAATATCTGGCTCCAGGTTTTATAATACCAAATAGAATTAGTGCAATGGAAGGTAAGAATCAGAGTTGCCAGCCAGCCAGAGTGTAAACAAGATATGTCAGAAAGGTAAAAGCCACAAGCCCTGGGGCAGCACATAGATGAACTGAAATGGGTTAAATTGTAAGAGCTAGTTAGTAATAAGCCTGAGCTGTCAGCCAAGCATTTATAATTAATATTAAGTCTCCATCCTCATTATCTGGGAGCTGGTAGGTGGGAAAGAAAAATCCACTAACATTTAATTGTGAAAAGATGTGCTGCATTTGTTTCACCTTGCCTGTATCAGGTATCTGATTGGTCTAATAAAGAGCTGAATGGCCAGTATCTAGGCAGAGAAAGGAAAGGTGGAGCTAGCAGGCAGAGAATAAACAGGAGGAGAAATCTAGGCTCTGAGCAGACCTAGAGAAGGAGGAGGAGAGAGCAAGGGACACTGGGAGGCGGGGGGAAGCAGAAGCCAGGCAGTGCTGCCAGCCAGCCTTGAGAAGCAGTGAAAGCAAGATACACAGAAAAGTAAAAGTCCCAAGGCAAAAGGTAGATCAAAAGAAACAGGTTAATTTAAGTTAAAAGAGCAAGCCAGAGGGCTGGAGAGATGGTTCAGTGGTTAAGAGCACCGACTGTTCTTCCAGAGGACCCGGGTTCGATTCCCAGCACCCACATGGCAGCTGACAACTGTCTGTAATTCCAAGATCTGACACCCTTACACAGTTACACATGTAGGCAAAACGCCAATTCACATAAGATAAAAATAAATATTTTTTAAACCAAAGATTTTAAAGAGCTAGCCAGAAAAGAGCTAGATTAAGGCTGAGCATTCAACACTAATAATAAATTTCTATGTCATGATTTGAGAGTTGGTTGGTGGCCTAAAAGAAAAAGTCCGATCCAAATCTAGGTGTCAACCCCCCCAGGAGTGCCATGAATTGGAGCTCTCACCTTATATAATCTTAGGTGATAACTGCACTCTTAGATGTTCACCTTAGACGAAATGAACTTCCAAAAGCCTCACTTTGGTCACCTGAATCAATGCTAGTGCCATCATAACTGTCCCTGATGGCAGACTCATGCTTCCCCTAGGGAAACAAAAGAGGGTTGTGTGACTTCATCTGCAGCCACTATCGATGCCTGTCCTGAGGATGGACTTTCAACTGGAAGGGAGATATGGAGGTCTGAGGTTCAGACCCTGAAAATGCCAAGTTTCCCATGTCTGAGCCTTGAATGTTGCCACCATCTCGGCAACCTGGGGCCTTTATCAGACAGAGCTCAAAGAAATTTTCCAGTGGCTCTGGGAGTTTATGAGTACTCATTTAATTTTCTTTCTTGTTTCTGCTTTATAGTTTGTGTGTGTGTCTGTGTGTGTGAGTGTGCACAGGCACATGCTGCAGCATGTGTGGAGGTTAAGGATAACATAGTAGAGTACACCAATAACCCCACTTCTCTTTTAAGTGTATGTGGGTATTTTATCTGTATCTGTGTCTGTGAACCACATGTCTGTGGCCTGGAGTAACCGACAGTGGGAACCACCATGTGGGAACTAGGAATTAAAGCTGAATTCCCTGAACTGCTGAGCCATCTGGCTGGCCCTTGTATCTTTTGTCTTAAATTGTTTTGGTTTTGCTTTGTTTGTTCAAGACAAGCTCTCATGTAATATAGGCTGATTTCAAATGCACTGCGTTGCTAAGAATGATTTTAAACTCCTGATTCATCTGTCTCCACCTTTCAAGTGTTGGGAGTACAGGCATACACTGCCATACCAGCAATCCAGCTGCATTGATGATTTCAATGAAGGCGTGCTGTGGATTGCATGACTGGCCACTTTATAATCAAGAGCTACTTATAGACACTCAGTGCTTTAGAGTGTCTGTATACTTGATTTCACTCGAGTACTTTAACACCTGTGATGGCAAGGCAGAGCCGGCTATATTGTCAGGGGAGGGTTGGGGTCAATGGGTAGTCACAGGCTTGGCAGCTTCCTGAGCATCTCGAGCAGAACCTATCATATCTAGCAAAAAAAAAAAAAAAAAAATATGTTACTAAATGGCCATTAGCATGAAAGCCCAGAGAGATATGATTTTTGTTGTTGTTTGCTTGAGGTAGGATCTAATGTTATAGCTGGCCTCAAGCTTGTGGTGATCCTCCTACCTCAGTCTCTCAAATGCTAGGACTATACATAGAAGTCACTACTCTCTGTTTCATTTGTCTTTGTTTCTAAAATGATTTTGCCATAACAATCTATGAAACTTGAGGCATTGGCATTTATGTCGCAGTCTATGCAACTATTTGTATACAAACACAAGCATCATGATGAACTAAACCCTCAGAGGCTAAGAAAGTATTTCCTGTTTCAGGGTAGACAAGAAATGGGGTAACGGTGATACAGAGACACTGGGATGGAGTAGAATGATGTTTTAAATTTTTCTGTGAGCCATTTTGTGACTTTCTGATCATGAGATGTGTGAAAGCATTGTTCTTACAAGGGCTAATTAGCTCAAGTGTCCCAAAAAATCCCTCAGTTAGCCAGGTGAAGTGGTCTAGCCTGTAATTCCTGCAATCCGAAGACATAAAGACCAGTCAAACTGAGACCAGGCTACATGGTGTGTTCCAGGATGCCAGGGCTTCCTAGCCCCTGTTTTGAAAAAGCAAAAATCAAACAATAGACTTCACATTAAACATTTGGCTTTGGTGAGCACTCTCATGGTACTAGGCTGGGTGGCATTTCCGACCTTGGGCAACCCCTACACAGAGGGAGGACTGCGGGTCGTGTTGGTTCAGGGGAAGGGAAGGGAAGGGAGAGTGAATTGGTTGTGAGCAGCTGCAGACTGACCACCACTGATCCTGTCCATTCACTATCAATTGGGGCAGGTTGCCTCAGGGTCTTATGTCATCAGTAGTGCCACCGCAAATGATGTCTTAGCCTGTACACATGACTCTCCTAGCACAATGTCTCTGGAGCTTTGTAAGTGCTCAGAAAGAGGGAGAGCAAAGTCATGCATACCTGTAATCCCAGCACTCACCTGAGGTCAAGAAGCCAGATTTCGAACTTATATGGGACCCACCTAGGCCCTCTGAATGTGGGTGACAGTCATGTGACTTGGTCAATTTGTGAGGCCCCTGGCAGTGGGACCAGGATTTATCCCTAGTGCATGAACTGACTTTTTGGAGCCCGTTCCCTATAGAGGGATGTCCTGCTCAGCCTTGATAAGGGGGGAGGGGCTTGATCCTGCCCCAACTTAATAAGCTTTACCCTCTCTAAGGAGTGATGGGGTGAGCGGGAGAAGGGAGGGGAGGGGAACTATAGTTAGTATGTAAAATGAAAAAATAATGAAAATATATCCTCCCTCCCAAAAGAAGCCAGAGTTCAAGATCAACCTTAGCTACAGGAAACCTAATGTTAAAAACATAACACAAGTTCACTGGAGAGATGGATTACTAAAGAGCACTCTTGCAAAGGAGTTAGGATTGCAGCACCCAATCAGGCAGCTCCCAACCACTTCTAACTCTAGCTCCAGAGGATCAAACACCCTCTTGGCCTTCGTGGGCTCCTGCACATACATGGTGCATGTAAACTGCTGCAGGGCCACACATGTACACATTAAAGAAATAAATAATCTTTAAAAGTAAAACAAAAGCTGGCAGTAGTGGTGCACACCTTTA
>PVIH01007852.1:0-96629 GCA_004025045.1 Sigmodon hispidus
AGTTGTGGCACTTTGGTTTGTGTGTCTCCTGTCACCTCTCTGGTCAGGGTTTGATTCTGTCTTTCAGAGACCCCTGCAGTTGTTGGATTCGCTCAGTTCGAGGTCGCAGTAGGGAGCCTTGCAGATTCCCTCAGCAGCAGGAGCTGTGTTTGTGGCCAGGTGCAGAGTTCAGCTGCTCCTGCTCCAGAGTGCGCTGGGATGCTGCAGAGAGCACCGGTCCCGGTGGCGGAACCGGAAGCAATGTGAGCTCAACTCTCCCTCCCAGGCCAGGATACAGGCTCTGAGGCCTGCCGAACCCTCCTCACCTCTGGTCAGGGTTCGAATCGCCCCTCACAGACCCCTGCAGTTGGTTTGCTCAGTTCACTCAGTTCGGGGTCGCAGTAGGGATCCTTGCAGATTCCCTCAGCAGCAGGAGCTGTGTGTGTGGCCAGGTACAGAGTTCAGCTGCTCCTGCTCCAGAGTGCGCTGGGACGCCGCAGAGAGCACCGGTCCAGTTTCTTTTTTGACATTTGAAAATAATAAACATGAGTCAGAGTCAAAGAAACTAAAATATCATAAAGTCAGCTAATATACAGGACTTATGTTTTGGGATAAAAATGATACACATACACACATATATATATTTATACATTTAGTGGTTATATGCTGTTTTTAGTTCATGAAAATTTGTTTTATTCAAATATTCATTAACTACACAAATTACTACCTATTATAAAATTGAGATACATCATTCACTCTAATATTTTCAGCCACTTTTCTCTTTAATACACTGACAAAGTGTGACATACACATTTATATTTAATATGTGACATACATATGTATCCCTAATGTATGACATACACATGTGTATATGATGTATTATGTAATCATGTTTAGTTGGCTAAAGTTGAAGATACCTAGTATAGTATAAATTGTAACCAATATAATTAAAATTTGTATTTACATATGGGCTATGCATACTTATGAGGCATAATTTTATGTTGTTCCTTTTTATCAGTGTTAAGGAATGAATAAATCAAGTGTTATTTCTTTGAAACTAGAGAAATTTTCAACTTCAGAATATCACAAAACAATATTCTAGTAATAAAATGTACCTAACAGAGTAATTTTGTAAAATCTTCCAGTACCCCATTAAACACAATTTTCTAAGATAATATTAAAGGAACTAATAAATGATTAACTGATTTTTTGAAGTGAATTCCTAATTTTAAGTGTCAACTTTAATCAGCATTTCCAAAAACAATAATTTTAAAATAGGTTGCCAGTTATGTCAAATCATCCATTGACAATGTACCAAACTAGACTTCAGAGTAGTTGATGAAAATGAGTGTCATCAAATGTTTTAATAACTAAGGTGGATATCTACTTCTTTATTGACTCCCCCTCTTTAGGTATGATGTATTTGAGCCCTGAGTGGTCAAATACATATTCTGTCTCAAATTTCTAAATTATAAGTATTTATGTGACATTAAATATAACATTGTCATGTATTCATATATATGTCAACACACCCACAGACACACACATAAAAAATATATAGTCCACATCCATATATCCCCATACACACACCCTCACAAAAATTCTCTCTTTCTCTCAAACACACATACACATACACACACACACACACACACACACACACTCATACTTACTTGTGGTTCACACTCCTGGTTAACTGTAGAAGAGAATTTTACAGGTCACAAAAGTAGAGAGAGCAAATCAGGTATTAATTTTAGAACATATAAGGGTTCAAAATTTAAGAAAGTTCTAAGGAATCAATGTTTTCAATATTAATAGGACACATATTTTAGAGGCCAACAATACAGTCCAGCAATGAAGCACATCTATCAAGTTCTAGATGCAATTCAGAGGGGGTACAAAGTAAAATACTTATCTCAGAGACTTTGACTTGAACAAGATTATTATAGATACCATCACAAAAATTCATTTTAATATGAATCTTAAAGGTAAATAATAACTACTTTTTCAAAAAATAACAAAAATAAAAGCAAGAAAGGTTTAAAATTGAATGAAAGAAAGTATGAGACCATTAATCATTTATATTTAGTTATTTCTTCACTGTTCCTAACAGAAAAAAAATTCATAGATTTTTAAAGGTTGAATTTTACAAAAGATGACTGTCACATAATGGGGATTTAAGCCCATGTGTAAAGGGTCATTATTTTTCTCACTTGTATTTGTCCACTAAAACATCATGATAACATTAAACACATACTTTATTGTTTTCATCCCTCAGAAAATCACATTTATGTTAATACATGTCAAGAGATTGAGATACAGTATGCTTTAAAGCCTGTACTGACCTTGAACCCATAATCTCTTCTTTCCTACCCCCAGTGCTAGAATTACAAGCCTGTTTGGCCAAGCCTGGCTCAATACTTGAGTGTCTCAAGATCAGTTCTAATCTCTGTTTGGTGTCAGGCATGTCAAGGTGTCAAGGATAAGGTCATAAAACAACTATGCACATTCTATATTTGAGATGTCTGCCCTGTGGTACCATGCATTTTCTTTTTATTCTCTTATTGTGGACATATCCCACCACTCAGCCAGCTTTTTCAGCTTTCAAAGGACTTACTGAAAAATATAAATATTGCTGATTTTCTCTTCTTCATAGCACTTGGGAATTTGCTTTATTATTTGTTTATTTTTGGTTTGGTGTTTTTGAGACAGTGCCTCTCTACTATATAACTATGGCTGACTTGGGACTCTCAATGTAGGCTGGGCTGGCCTTGAACTTAGAGATTCATCTGCCTGGCATTTGATAACATGTCTATTTGGGCCCACATTACAAAGGATCAGTCCAATACTCTGGGAGACACATCTGCCTTGGGATTTTGGCAGTACAGAAATATTATAACAGAAAAAATAAGCCAGAAAAAAACTGGTGACATTATCAGCTAGGGAACAAGGGAAAAAAGAAGACATGTTTCTACAATATCATTCAATAGCAAGCATCCAGAAATTAAGGACCTCTGGCAAAATCTTCTCTTTTAAGATGTTTTCAGCAAGTTTCCATCCAGGCCCCTGAGGAAGATCCAAGTAAGAAATCCAGAAGATAAAAATATGTGAATTGATTCCAGGCAAATATGGTTTCACTTGCCAATGCCACCTAAATTCTCTAATGGAAAGATCAGCTTCCAGATGATTCATCCACCTCAGGACCTTCATAAGATTGCCAGTGTCCCTTAATCAGCAGGAAGTAGTAAAAGAAAGAAAGCTATGCCCATGTTCCCCCAATATATTGCTTATTAATGTTTGTTTTCAATGTAAATGTTTAATGGTCATAGTCAATCTCTTTCAAAAAGAAGGGAGGATGTGATATAGGAATGACTAAAAAAGAGATAAATTTTTGTTTGATACAAACTTAAGGTCAGTTTTGTTATGCTGTATGTATTTTTCTACTCTTGATTAAGGTATGATGCTTATGTAACTCATTTAAAATTGCAATTTGTAATTGAAAAATGCAAATTAATGGTCACCTATGATAACCAAACATATAGTTTTATTCATTAGGTTTTTGTAGGTATACAAAGATATATTTCAATTAGATAGGTAGTCTTCAAACACTTCAAAGACATGCAGAATGCAACATTTAAAATATTTTAAGAACTTAGACTTTTCTGGACAGTGAGACAGGTCTGCTCCTGGCAGCACCAATGGATTTCAGGAAAATGATGGGCATTGAAAAAACTTCATGTGGAATTTACTTTATGGCAACAGTTAGCCACTGAGCTAGAAACTGTTCAGGTGTTGACTGCTTGATAGTATGCTGTATAAACTAGACATGCAGGTTCCATAGGAAAGTGACCTCTGAACATTGGCAGAACAAGCTGAGATGGTCCTTCAGGTTCCTGATTTGCAGAAAAAAAATTGCAAAGCATCCTTCAGGACACATGGAGATGTGACTGATGGACTGTGCCAGGTTTGCTGCATCACTGAAAGGTATGCCAGAGACTTTGGGCCTATAGGCTGAAGATGATGCCCCAATGTTACAAAGGAACTTTGGGTGACTGTCCAGGCAGACAAGTGTCATCTCTGTCATTTTCTAGACTTGGGAAGTTGCTTGCACTTCCTGTTTATTTAGGTAATATTATGTCCTTCTGTGATCTTTGATGTGGTTGAAGTTTTAATCATTATAGGTATAGTTCTTAGTTATTTTAAAAGTTATATTAGATATGAAACTGTACACTCATAAAGATGAGGTAGATAATGAATTTTTTTAAGTTTGTTAATTGCAAATAGACTAGATAGTGTGACTGTAATTTTTGCTTGATAGCTGTTCTGTTGTATGTAATTTTGGTATATGTAAATTGCAACCTTCCTTTTTGATTAGACAGAAAAGAGGAAATGTCATAGAACTGTTTTCTGTATGTGATGCTGTAAATAAGGTAACTGTTTTGGCCTATGGAGAGCACCATAGCAATAGGCAGAAAATCAGAGTAGAGACAGGTAGAAGGAGGACAGAGTCAGTCAGTCTCCATCCAGCCACACCCTTTGCTGAGGAAGAACCATGTAAAAAATCCAGATGAGCCGTGGGTCAGGCCACGTGGCAGGTAGATTACTAGAGATGTGTTGAATTAAGATGGAAGAGGTAGTTAGTAATGTGCTGGAGACATAGGCCAAACAGTATGAAATTTTAAAAAAAAAATGTCTTCAGCTTTCCAAAGCACAACTATTTGATGACTAGGCCTTCATTCAATGTACCTCTATTGACATGAATCTCCCAAACAATAAAATATCCATGATTGGAATGTTTTATCAATGATTAACATTAAACATACATGTGTGTATATAATGAAATAAATTTTTGAGTATTATCTCTATGGATATATATTTTGTTGAATAGAGGACATTCAGTTGTCTACTCTAATGGACAGGTTATATAATTTGAATATGTTTAGACTTATCAGGTAATAGGTAATAAATGCATAATTATTCTTATATAAGCATGGATTTTATTCACTATAGGAAGGAGCTTATTATATTCCTGGTCTCCCTATAGTTACATCATCATGAATTGAATCTTGGTTTCAGTATTATTAGGCATTTTGGGTAATGAACCAAGAGTGCCCTAAACTGTAGATGACACAATATTGAGAAATTCCCTGAGTTAGAAAATGCTAATGTGTATTGTGTTTTATTATGATGTCTTTTGATTTGTAAGATCCAAGATGAAGCCTGTGGTCATACCACCATGATTTTGTCCAGTTGCAGGCCTTATCAAGACATGAATGGAATAGTATAAGTACAGTGTATGAAGGGGCTAAGCTGTGTTACACCTATAGGATTGCTTTTAAAAGGAAATATTCTTATTATCATATGCTCTCAGATGAATATTCCTATTTGTAAAATAAATCTGAAGAATGATAAAATTAAATAGTATTAGTTTGTTTAACAATTTTACAGTTCCAACTATAAGAGGTAATGGTTTATAACCCTGATGATCTTTAGCTTTTCTACTGTAATTGTTCCCTCTGGAATCATTACTGTCTTAGAGAAGGCAGAACCTTCTGACTTTTGTTTTTTTAAGTGACATTTAAATTGTCAGAAAGTAGAGAAGCACTGAAGGAAAACTGAACACGATTGTTATGATTAACAACTAAAGATTTGTCGCTGTTTAATTGTCTCCTTGGATAGACTGATGCTCAGTTTGACCACAAATGTAACTGAAGCCCTTAAATGTCTTTTCTGGATTACTTAGACTAAAACAGAATACCCCTAGAAATGTTTCCAAATATATGTTCTTTATTCACATTCTGAAATGGTATAGTTTGACACCCCTTTGGATCATTGAAAATTAGTTATTTCTTTTTGATATTATTGCAGTAGTAACAGTTTTACCTTTTAGAAATATCAAAAATGTACTTAAAATAACAATAAAGTTCCATCTGTTCATTCATTTTACTCAGTTTATAATAAGTGCTATAAATTCAGTTTCATGGATCATATTTTCTCATACTTAATGAGTTTATGCATATAAATATGTATGCACTGCATACATACATATATTTAACCATATACACATGGCAATATCATATTTATGTAATATATAAAAAAATTAATCAAATGTCTTCAAAATCAGTATCTACTATATATTAAGAAATGACATCAAAATAATTTAGCTACATGTAAGAGTAAGAATGTATGAATTCACACATACTTATTAATATAGTTAATGCAAATGTATGGTTATAGAAATTCTATGACTTACAGTTCAATAATATTCCTGTCTAAAATTCTAAGAAGGTCACATATGGTAGTGTGTAGGACATTTTGAAAATAAAAACAACTATATTTTAATGTCCTTAATTTTTAAGTAGACTTTTCCAGTGAACAGATGAATGTGTTTCTTAACTAACTAAAAGGGGTTGAAGAGAAATTAATAATCACTCTACATATATAAACTGCATAAAGTAGGATTTTTAACCTCATTTTAGTTACATGGATTGAGGGAGAAAAAGGTAGGTCTTTCTATAGTAACAGATCTTCAAGGAGTAGTTTATTTTAAAATTCGGATTTTAAAGACAGAAATAGTTCCTGCTTCCATTGTTAGGAGTCCCACAAGAAGAACAAGCTACACAATTACCACATACATGCAGTGTGCCTAGGTCAGTCCCATGCAGGCTCCTTAGGTGGCAGTTTTGTCTCTGTGATCCCTTATTAGCCCAGGATAGTAGATCTGTGAGTTTTCTCCTTGTACCCTTGACTATTCTGATTCCTACGACTCTTTCTCTCCCTGTTCTACAGGATTCTCCAAACTCTACCTAATATTTAGCTGTGGTTCTGCATCTGTTTACATCAGTTGCCTAATGAAGCCTTTCTGATAACAATTGGGCAAGACACTAATCTGCTCACAGAGAGGATTATTTCAGGCTATTTATTTTGCAATTGCTAGGAGTCTTAACTAGGGTCATCCCTGTAGACTGCTGGGAGACTCCCTTGTGACAGGTTTATACTTCACCCAAAAATGCACCCCTGTTTTCAGTAGTCTCTTCCAATAATCTATCTCTCTGTACTCCTGAACCTGATCACTCATGTTCCCATCCCCACCTTCCCTCAGGCCACACAAGAAATTTCTTCTATTTGCCCTTCCTGAGAGATCTTGGCAGTCCCTGATGAGCCTTCCTAGGTACCCAGTCTCTTTGGGTCTGGGGACTGTAGTTATCCTTTACAATTAATATTCACTTATGACTGAGTACATAATATGTTTGTTTGTCTAGGTCTGGGTTACCTCAGTAAGGATATTTTTTTCTATTTCCATACGTTTGCCTAATTACCTGGGGTGTGTGTGTGTGTGTGTGTGTGTGTGTGTGTGTGTGTGTGTGTGTGTATCTAAGTAATGTGTAATTGTGCCACATTTTCTTTAGGAATTCAGGTTGTTTCCAGGTTCTGGCTATTAGAAATAAAGCAACTATGAACATAATTGACCAAGTGTCCTTGTGGTATAATTGAGCATCCTTTAGGTATATGCTCAGAAATGCTATAGCTCTGGTAGAGCGATTCCAAATTTTCCCAAGTGGTGGTACAAGTTTGCCCTCCCACCAGCAATGAAAGACTGTTTTACTGCTCTATATTCTCTCCAGCATGAACTGACACTTTTTGTTTTGTTTGTTTTGTTTTTTTAATCATGACCATTCTGGCACGTGTAACATGGCATCTCAGTGTCATTTGATTTACATTACCCTGGTAGCTACAGATGTTGAATATATCATGTCTATCTATAGTTTGAAAATATGTTGAGGATTCTGTTCACATCTGTATCTCCAGCTTTTTATTTGATTATTTGGCTTATTGGTATCTAGTTTATTGAGTACTTTACATACTTTCAGAATCAGCCTTCTGTTTGATATGGGGTTAGTAAAGATCAAGCTTATAATTGGTTGCCTTAAGATAAGATGAAGTTGTTAGCCTTACTGCAATTTTTTATTATAAATAAAGTCACATTTTCTATCTGTGTACATTTTTATTCAAGGTCAGTTCACACTCACAAACCCTCAAGTCACATTTTCTTCTCCATATCTACCCATGTACTCCCCCCAGCAAGGGCAGGAGTTCCCAAGGACCCAGTATTGCTCAGTTCAGCATCCACTCCTGGCAGATCCAGTTTCCTCACCCTAACATCAAGACTGAGTCAGGTAGGTATTCTTCTAGAAGGAGTGAGATTCAAGATGCCAGTCCAAGGTGTTTCAAATCCCAGGCTGCTCAGTGGTTGTGGTTTGCAGTTTGGGCATGCTTAGCTTTTTTATTTTTTGTTTAGAGTTCACTAATGAGTGAGTACATCCCCTTCTTATATTTCTGGGTTTGTGATACTTCACTCAGGAGGATATTCTCCATATCCATCCATTTGCAAGGAAATTTTAGGATAATATTTTTCTTACTGCTAAGTAGTACCCCATTGTGTAGATGTACCACAGTTTGTTAATCCGTTCTTCAGTTGAGGGGTATCTAGGTTGTTTCAAGATTCTTGCTATTACAAATAATGCTGCCATGAACATAGTTGAGCCTTTGGAGTGCAAATGTGCATATTTAGGGTATACACCCAGAAATGGAATTGCTGGATCCTTGGGGAGATTGATTGCCAGTATTCTGATAAACTGTCATACTGCATTCCAGAGTGGCTGAACAAGCTTACACACCTACCAACAATGGAGGACTGTTCCCCTTGCTCTGCAACCTCTCCAGCATAGGTTGTCATCTGTATGTTTTATCTTAGCCAATCAGACAGGTGTAAGGTGTATCTCAAAGTTGTTTTGATTTGCATTTCTCTGATGGCTAAAGAAGTTGAGCACCTTTTCAAGTGCCTTTCAGCCATTCCATAATTCTTCTGCTGAGAATTCCCTATTTAGTTCTGAGACCCATTTTTTTATTAGGTTATTCAAGGTTTGGGGCTCTAGATGCTTGAGTTCTTTATATATTTTAGAGATCAGTCCTCTATCACTTGTAGGATTTGAGAAAATCATTTCCCATTCTGTAAACTGTTGTACTTGGCTTTACTGAGCTTCTCAGTTTCAGGAGGTCCCACTTATTGATTTTTGGTCTTGGTGTCTGTGCCACTGGTGTTATATTTATGAAGTAGTCACCTGTGCCAATAAGTTGGAGGGTATTTCCCACTTTTTTTTCTGTCAAGTTCAATGTGGCTATGTTTATGTTGAGGTCTTTGATTCACTTGGATTTGAGTTTTGAGCAAGGTGACAGACTTGGATCTATTTGCATTTTTCTATACACTACCATCCAATTATGCCAATACTATTTGTTAAAGATAATTTTTCCATTGAATATTTTGGGCCTCTTTGTTGAAGATCAGGTGTTCATAGGTTTTTGTGTTAATGCCTGCATCCTCAATTCGATTTCATTGATCCAAAAGTCTGTTTTTAATGCCAGTACCAGGCTGTTTTTATTACTGTAGCTCTACAGTATAACTTGAAGTCAGGGATGGTGATGCCTCTTGAGGTACTTTTGTTGAACAAAATTGCTTTGGCAATCCTTGCTTTCTTGTTATTCCAAATGAAGTTGAGTATTGTTCTTTCCAGGTCTGTAAAATATTGTGTTGGGATATTGATGGAGAAGGCACTGAATTTGTAGATTGCTTTTGGTAGAATTGCCATTTTAGTATGTTGATCCTACCTATCCAGGAGCATGGAAGATCATTCCATTTTCTGATATCCTCTTCAATTTCTTTCTTCAGTAATTTAAATTTTTTGTCAAATAGATCTGTTACTTCTTTTGTTATACTTACTCCACATACCCAAACTTACAGGACACAATGAAAGCAGTCTTAAGATGAAAATTCATAGCACTGGATGCCTACATGAAGAGCCTAGAGAAATCCCACACTAGAGACCTTACAGCTCAGTTGAAAGCCTTAGAACAATTATGAGCAAACTCACCTACAAGGAGTAAATGGAAGGAAATAATCAGACAAAGAGCTGAAATCAATACAATTGAACCAAAAAGAATACAAAGAATCAATGAATCATAGAGTTGGTTCTTTGAGAGAGTTAACAAGATAGATAAGACCTTATCCAACCTAATCAAAAAGCAGAGAGAGAGTATTCAAATCAACAAAATCAGAAATTAAAAGGGAGACATAACAATTGATCCCCAGGAAATCCAGAGAATTATCAGATCATACTTTCTACAAAAATGGAAAACCTAGAAGAAATGACAGCTTTTTGGACATGTACTATTTACCAAAGTTAAATGAAGACCATCTAAATTACCTAAACAGACCTATAACAGTAAAGGTAATTGAAGTTGTCATTAAAAGCCTCCCAAGCAAAAAAAAAAAAAAAAAAAGCCCAGGTCCAGATGGTTTCAGTGCAGAATTCTACCAGACATTTAAAGAATTACTACAATTACTCCTCAAACTGTTTCACACAGTAGAAACTGAAGGAATATTGCTAAATTCCTTTTATGAAGTCACAATTACCCTAATGCCCAAGCCACTCAAAGACACAACAAAGAAGGAGAATTACAGACCAATTTCTCTCATGAATATTGATGCTAAAATTTTCAACAAAATTTTGTTAAATCTTATACAACAATATATAAAAAATAGCATGTACCGTGATCAAGTAGACTTCATCCTAGAAATGCAGGGATGGTTCAACCTATGAAAAACCGGAAATGTCATCCATCATATAAACAAACTAAAAGAACAAAACCACATGATCATATCCTTTGATGCTGAAAAAGCTTTTGACAAAATCCAACACTCCTTTATGATAAATGTCCTAGAGAAATCAGGAATACAGGAAAAATATCTCAATATTATAAAAGCGATTTACAAGAATCTGACAGCCAACATTAAACGAAATGGAGAAAAACTCAAAGCAATCCCACTAAAATCAGGAACTAGACAAGGATGTCCTCTCTCCCCTTTTCTATTCAATTTAGTTCTCGAAGTTTTAGCTAAAGCAATAAGAGAATGAAAAGAGATTAAGGGGATACAAATTGGAAAAGAGGAAGTGAAGCTATCTATATTTGCAGATGACATGATTGTATACATAAGTGACTCCCAAAATTCTACCAGGGAACTTCTACAGCTGATAAACACCTTCAGCAATGTAGCTGGATACATGATGAACTCAAAGAAATAAGTAGCCCTTCTATACAGTAAAGATAAAAGGGCTGAAAAAGATAAAGGGAAACATTTGATTTTCCATGTTTTGTTGATTTCCATGTGAGGCCTGCATGTTCTGAATAGAAATGGAGAATGAGTAGATGGGGAGGAGGAAAAGACAGCTGGTGTGATGATTGGTGGGGTAAGAAGAGAGGAACCTATTCCAGGATGGACAATAAGTAAATATATAAAATTATTATTTAATTTAAATTTATACCTTATATTGCCAATTTAATTAATTATTGAGGAAGATTTCTGGGCCTATATTCAAATTACTCAATATTTTGCTATATATGTAAAACAGGAATGAACTGGAGGCAGTTAACATAGCTGACATGGAAGTCATTAAGTATAAGCACAGTTGAATTTTATAGTGTGATACATGAGATACATAGGTATTTCATATGATTAATTTTGGTGTGCAATTACTTTTACTCGTAAGCTTTTTTTTAAGAACAATGTTCTCTCAAAGAAAAGTACAAATGTACATATAAAAAGTAAAAAAGTAAGAGGAAAAATTAAATACTAGAAAGTGACTCTATGGTCTCACAGTTTAATGGGTTATTGTTTTTAAAAATTATTTTAAATAAAAAACTAGGTTAAACCTTAACTATGGAATCTTAATTAAAATTAAAAATTTTATAATCTAGAATTATAATTAGATAGCTAAATACTAGAAGTCTGAAAAACTGAAACTTGACAAACATGTGAAATATTCACAGAAAAAATGGTGGTTCAGGAAACATATGGTATAATGTAGGAGCAGAAAATAGTAAATGTTGACATCCCAGAGCCCATGAACAGTAGAGAAGAGTGAGATGTAGCTGAAGAATTTTAAATATAGATAGAATATAAATTTATTCATCTAGAAAAATAATCCATCCCTGCCAAATTGACAAAGAATGGAGAGGACATATATTTAGAAACATATGCATCAGAAGATATGTATAGAAATTCAGAGGAGAGATGAAGAGATCACATGTAGGCAATGATACTGATGCTTCAATACAGATTATAAGAAGGGAAGATCTTTGTTGTGGGATCTTGTAGTGGGATGTATAGGAGTATATAATATATAATGAATATATATAATATTTAATGAACTTCTTGAATAGGTAATTATTTATACGACATTAGGTGTGATCCATGAGCAGTTACTTTCAATTTTGCAAAAAGTCTTTTCATCCTAAAACTGATTTAATACTCTGAAGTGACTGCTTTAGTACCAGAGTGGGAAGTTCAAAGTAACAATTCGCTTTACATAATCTCCACATCTCAACTATATCTGATGAGTTAAAAACATCATTTACTTTGTATCTAACATTTCCTTTTTACTTTTCTTGGCTTTTTTCATTTGATTTTTGTATCTTTTAGCTAAGTCCAGATGCGTTATTAAAAGTAAAATGGAAATTGGGATATATGGGGGTGTGTGAATTACAGTTTCTAAAGTAATATCTTCATTCTTCCCCCTCCTTCACTTATTCATTTAATCATTAATTATTAATTTTTTCACCACCTCGATTGTGATAATCTTATTTAAAAGTGCAAGGTGATAGAGAAAAATAAGAGCTTTAGGAAATTCCTTCTCCCAACAATTGTAATTCAAAGACCTTTCAAACATATTTAGTAATGGGCACTGTTTAGGAAAAGTTTATTGATGATACCGTTTGGAAAATAGCTTCAAAATACAAAGATATTTAAGCCAAAATGGGAGAAAAGAACTTACTGCAATCTTTTGTACTAATCTTCCAGTAATTAGTAATCTTTTTCTTATTTTTGATGACATTTTCTCAGTTCCTAATATTCAAACACTATCTTATTTAATAGGTATAGCATGTAATACATTATATACATTTATGTCCCTTATGCAGAGATATGGTGATGTGATGTCCCTTTGATTTGTATATATAGTATAATATCTGAGTTTTTATTTTTTTTTAAACTTTATTTATTTATTTGCCTTGGTGTTTGCCTGGAACTGGAACTACAGACAGTTGTTAGCTGCCATGTGGGTGCTGGGAATCGAACCCGGGTCCTCTGGAAGAGCAGACGGTGCTCTTAACCGCTGAGCCATCTCTCCAGCCCCCATAATATCTGAGTTTTAAGACACTAAAGAACAGTCTATAATTGGTTTTTAAAAAAACAAAGGCCTTACTAGCTATATGATGAATATCTCAAGTTGATAAGGCTTGTTATAATATTTTTTATGCATTGAACCATAATGTTCTTATCTATATATTTAGATAGAGCATATGTGAAAAGTACTGTTTCTTATTTATTTCTACCTAATTTTTATTTTATAACATATAAGTTAGATCTCACTGATGCTCACAGGTTGATTCAAGGTCACATTCATTCATTAAATTTCAGTGTCTACTGCACATCCTGTGGTAATTTACTTGATAATTAAACATTATTGAAGAAATACAATGAGATCCTTACTCTCATGGAATTCATATCATAGCAAGAAAAAAATAATTATCATCTGGTAAAGCATTGTAATAAATTATTTCACAGATTGGTGCAATGAGTGACAATATATTGTTCACATACAATTTTAATAAAAGTGTAGGTAATATGACTGGATGGAACCCCACCTTATATCCAGACTTCACTGTGATTCAGTTGACTGAGAGCCATTACTTAGAGGAGCAATCAAGATTGCAAAGATATACAGACTGAAGGTATTGCATTCTGATCTTTTGTGTAGAAGGTCTGGCTTGGTCCAATCAAGGATCAGAAGGACTATAGACACCTATAGTTGATTTAGATAGGGCTTAGCATCTACAAAGAGGGATTCTTGACTTACACAAACAGCTACGTCCTCAAATATTCAGGGTGAATCTTGTAAGTGTAAACTTGCTTCTGCACATTTAAACATCTCAGCTTAGTTCCCATTAAATAGAAATGCTCCAAAGACATGAAAGTTATAAAGGGGCCACCTTGGATGCCACTCCCCCTAAAGGAACACCCGACACATTCTTGAGGGAGGGGGGAGAAAAACTGCATCTGCCAGGAGTGGAGACTGAACTAAGCAATATTGGGACAGTGGGACCATGGGACTGCCTGCAGCCTGCCCAGGGATGGGATGGGGATTTGTGGAGAAGAAAGAATGACCTGATGTGGTGGGAGGGGGAAGGGACCTTGAATAAGGATATACAAGGTTATAAAGCATGACTTCTTTGTTAATAATAATAATAATAATAATAATAATAATAATAAAGAAAGTTAAAAAGGGCCAAACATAATACTCAAGTGTTCTGCTCATTAAAAAGTAATTTTCTTCATGCAAATCAAAACAACTTTGAGATACCACCTAACACCTGTTAGATTGGCTAAGATAAAAGGCACAGATGACAGTCTATGTTGGAGAGAATGTGGATCAAGGGGAACACTCCTCCATTGTTGGTGGGAGAGTAAGCTTGTTCAGCCACTTTGGAATGCAATATGTCGGTTTCTCAGAAAATTGAGAATCAATCGCCCCAAGGACCCAGCAATACTACTTCTGTGTGTATACCCTAAAGATGCACAGTCACACTCCAAAGGTATCAGCTCAACTATGTTCATAGCAGCATTATTTGTAATAGCAAGAACCTGGAGACAACCTAGATGTCCCTCAACTGAACAATGGATTAACAAACTGTGGTACATCTACACAATGGAATACTACTCACCAGTAAGACAAAATGATATCCTAAAATTTGCAGGCAAATGGATGGATTTGGAGAATATTCTCCTGAGCGAGGTGTCACAAACCCAGAAAGATAAGCAGGGGATGTATTCACTCATTAGTGGTCTCTAAACAAACTAACAAAAAAAAGCCAAGCATGCCCAAGCTGCAAACCACAACCACTAAACAGCTTGGGATCAGAAACACCCTGGACTGACCCTTCTGATCCCACTCCACCTATAGGAACACCTGACTCACTCTTGAGGGAGGGGGGACAAAACTGGATTTGCCAGGAGGAAAGACTGAACTAAGCTTTATTGTATCAGTGGGACTGTCTGCTGCCTTCCCAGGGAGGGGATGGGGAGTTGTGGAAAAAGAAAGGGTGACTTGATGTGGCGGGAGGGGGAAGGGACCTTGAATGTGGATATACAGGGATAGGAAAAAAAATCCAGAGGGAAAGCTGAACACAAAGTAATTTTATGTGTAGCAAATTATTTGCATTATCACCCTTGATAAGTCATGCTTATGATTTTTATTTTCTTTATAGTTATTGTTAACTTATCAGCATTTTAAATTCAATTTACTGTTTTTCTTGATAAATACAAAATAAAAAAAATTTTCAGAAAGAACAAAAACAACAAAACAAAACAAAAGTAATTTTCTTCAAATATTTCATCAGTTTATTTAACAAACTGTGTGTTGACATGCAATATGGTACAGTAAAATCTCAGGATTTATAATCAGAAAATTAAAGTAAAAGCTATTACAGCATTTTTTTTCATATTTAATTTATAATTAGCCTGGTTTTAAATGTACGAATCAGCCATAATGTAAACTAGCTTTTTCTTAAGTCATGTTGATATGCAGTTGATAGGATTATATCATTTATGTGCCAGTGATATTGAAATAAATGAAAACAGTTGCAAAGATAAAACATGTTGTAGTGGTATTGAGTTTTATGACAAATAACAACTTACATCTTAGTGGAATATCTGCAAAAATATAATGGGGTATACATAAAGGAATGATCACATTGTTGTCTTGAAACAGTGAAATGCATTTCTATAGTCAGCTGAATTACATTTCTTCTGTCAGTAACACACTTTATGCGATGTATTTCAGCCTAGATAGTTCAAGGAAGTAAATTATAGAGATTCAAAAGGAAGACAAAGCAAGTCAGATACAATGTTAATAAGAAACTGCTGTCAAGGGCTGGAGAGATCGCTCAGAGGTTAAGAGCACTGACTGTTCTTCCAGAGGTCATGAGTTCAACTCCTAGTAACCACATGGTGGCTCACAACCATCTATGATGACATCTGGTACCTTCTTCTGTATACTGTATACATAATAAAAAAAATAACTAAAAAAAAGAAACTGCTGTCGAACTAAGAGACTGACAAAAGGGAAGTCGAGGTTAATAGAAAAAAATAATAGAGCATAGGGCAAAGGGGCAGATGATGCCTAGGAGTAAGTGTAAGTATTCCTGGCATTCCACGTGGCCAACATAGCATCCAATGGGATGCACCTTTTATGGAGGCATGCTACTGGGCGTGGCTGCACTGTGTCCAGAAACACCCAAAACCAACAGTAAGCAGCTGGTATTCCAGGCTGAACCTTCAATCTTGGAGGAGAAACTAATTTGCACAGATATAAAGCTCTAAGGACTTGAGGTCATGGCCACAATAGCCACACAGAACACAGGACATAGAGTGAAGGCACTGATATCATCCCTCCCACTTCAGTCTTGTAGTGGGAAGTTAGAATCATTTTGCAATAGTCACTCATAGGTGCCTCCCTTTGCAAAGGACCAACTCAAAGCCAGAAATATGGAAGTCCAGGTGATGCCCTTGACAGAGTGTATGTTACTGAGTTAAGCTCTGAGCAGGGAAAGAAAGGAGCTGTGCATGGAAACTGGATAACGCCTGAATCTATGTCAAGTATAAAAGTATACATGCACTATTAAAGACAAAGACAAGCAGAAAACCCATAGTTCTTTTTAAATCCTCTGTAGTAACACTTTCGACAGATCCTTCTTGGCTCTGAAAAAGGTAACACAACGCGTAATCTGAAATGACAATCTCAAGTGAAATTTTCTTGCCTAATTTAAAATTTTAAATGTCATTGTTATCACTTATCATTATTTCTGAGGAGAAAAAATACTTCTCAGCTTGGATAAATCTCATGCTAACATTTTCCTTTCACCTCACTGAAAATTAGAAACCCATAAAGATGTTGTTTCTTTTTAACAAAAGAGGTTGCTATTATATTAGAATTAATAATATCATAAAAATGGCCAACTTTGTAAGTTATTGGGTAAATTTTAGCAAGCAATTTGAGGGATGGCTTTGTATACACTCTGAGTATTTAATAAAGTTGTATGGTAAAAACATTATATTTTATTATATAAATGTAGATCAATGGAATTCTTTAACATGTATTTTATGTATAGTGCGTGTGTGTGTGTGTGTGTGTGTGTGTGTGTGTGTAAATGTTGGCATGATCATGCCATGGTTCATGTATTGAGGTCAGAGAAAATGTACAGTAGTTGGTTTTTGCTTCACAGACCCAGTAAGTGAAGATGTGTACAGCTCAGTGTAAGAAAAACACAATGTTATAGGAGAGTGAGATTTTAATTTGACCCAAAATAAATGTTTCTCCATCCCTGGCATCACACATTCACCAATCTCTTATTGTCTTCTGCCTCTCCATGCTGACAAAAACATCATTTTTTTAAAAGTCTCATTTGTCCATCTTCTCTGCCTGTTTCAGTTTTTCCATACTGCATTTTATGCATAGCACATTTACCTACCATAATTACTCTTTCTCTTCTAACTTTCTGTCAAAGTACTTTTAATTGACACCTAGACTTTCTTGACTAGGTCCAGTGATTTTTTTTGAAGCATTAAAAAACCATATGTGGATTGACAAGCTTAATATTTTTACTTCTAGAATTGGAAAAAGATACTACAAATATATTTTCCAAATATTAAGGAACACATCCTGTAGAGAGAAAATATGAGTGAAATTGACCTTTTTAATTTCCAGGATATTAGTATTGTTTGGAGAAATATTTATTAGTAAAGCTGAGTTGTATTTATAGAAGCTTATGCTCATAGATCAAAATTATGATTGACCACAGTAAGGAATGCTGGCTTAGTACTGAATGATGTTTTTCCTGTGATACCCACTGATAGATATTTTTAATTATCCTAGAAACTATTAGATGCAAAAGCATATTTCTTTTCATGCTAAGGACATTAATTGATCTTTTCTGTCTTTGTTTTTCTGTGTGTGTGTCTGACTGTGGTCTATTTCTTTTTCTGACTCCATTTATAAAACTATTCTTTCTCATAAAGAAGAAGGGACACTTAACATAGAAGAGTTTTTATCTTTATAATGTTTCTAATATGTTTTAAACATCATAGAAAAATAACCAAGTTACCTTTTTGAGATATTCTTAAGTATATACCACAACCAGTGTGTTTTACTGAGACCATGGCCATTGCATAGAAAGATTAAAATACCATATGTCATTATAGCCACATAAGGAGATTTTATGTGGGAAAATAATTCATTTTAGTTGTAAAATTGGACTATAGACTTCTAATTGAATACAACTTGTGCAGCTTTCTAAAGCTTTTCAAAAATTGAGCATTTCAGGCTCATTTTTCTTTTATGAAAAATGAGAATGCTATGACCTATCTTGTAATATTTGGATTGTGGAAGTGAAATGGAGACCATGCCAGGATCATGTTCAATAGAAGAAAATTTGTACACATGCTATCACTGGCCAAACTTAGGAAGAATTTTTGCTCTTGATCCTTTCTTCTAATGAGTGCCTAAAATTTGGGGAGCAGACAAATGCTTGGTCTGATTATTATTGTCTAAAACATATTTAGTCTGATAACACATATATACAACCACTACACAAATTCATTTAAATAAGATGAATTGAACTCCTCGCAGATCAAGAAACAAATGAACTTCCCCACAAAAGTAACTATTTGTTGTATTACGAGTGCTTCATGAGAGCATTTAAGAAATACTGGACATTCATTTTACTTTTCTATTAAGAGTTCACTGATTATGAAATTATAGCTTATTCTTTCTGAAAAGGTAGGTAAAATAAACACTCATATAAAAGTGCATATGATAGCACAAACATGAAACACACAAATGGAAAATATTTCAGAATGACAAAGGACTATGGATAACCAGATAGGTGTAACTACAGAACAAATATTATCTCTCTTAATAAATCAAAAGCTAGAAGAAAGGGTGATAAGCACTTTCTGACTTTAATTCAACTTATGAAACTATCTTAAGTTTTTAAGCATTTATGACAATTTTAGACATAGTTTTCTTTAAATTGAGGACACTATGGCCTATTTCTTAGTCTAGTGACCTATAGTATATAAAGTTACATCTATTATGTTTCACAAACCCTACAAGTGATAGAGGACTGATCTCTAAGATATATAAAGAACTCAAGAATCTAGAGTCCAAAACCTTGAATAACCCAATCAGAAAATGGGGTTCAGATCTAAAAAGGAAATTCTCAGCAGAGGAATTATGAATGGCTGAAAGGCACCTAAAAAGTGCTCATCATCTTTAGCCATCAGAGAAATGCAAATCAAAACAACTTTGAGATACCATCTGACACCTGTTAGATTGGGTAAGATAAAAGGCACAGATGACAGCCTATGCTGGAGAGGATGCGGAGCAAGGGGAACCTTCCTCCATTGTTGGTGGGAGTGTAAGCTTGTTCAGCCACTTTGGGATGCAGTATGGCAGTTTCTTAGAAAATTGAGAATCAATCTCCCTAAGGACCCAGCAATACCACTTCTGAGTGTATACCCTAATGATGCACAGTCATACTCCAAATAGCTCAACTATGTTCATAGCAGCATTATTTGTAATAGCAAGAACCTGGAAACAACCTAGACGTCCCTCAACTGAAGAATGGATTAACAAACTGTGGCACATCTACACAATGGAGTACTACTCAGCAGTAAGAAAAAATGATATCCTAAAATTTGCAGACAAATGGATTGATTTGGAGAATATCCTCCTGAGCGAGATATGACAAACTCAGAAAGATAAGCAGGGGATGTATTCACTCATTAGTAGACTCTAAACAAAGAAACAAACAAACAAACAAACAAGAAAAAAACCATTATAGTAAACTTCCTGGCCCTACCTTAGTTCTTGCTATTACAAATAACACTCCAACATTTTAGACATTGGAAAGAAAGTCAAGTAAGCAAAACTGTGACTAGCACTACTTTCTGGGTCACCTCTGATTGGCAGTGACTGTAAGATCATTCCCTTACTTTGCTGGGTTTTTTGCTATTGTTATTTATTTTCATTCATTGCTATGCATTACCACCCTTGCAACACAGGAAACTGCTCTTCTTATTAATAGTGTACATTGTATTGCTTGTCACATGGAATTTGATCCTTTGTAAACTATCTTCTAAGTTTTATTTTCTAAATGATTCCAATCTTCCTATCTTCTGTGATTCATCCATTGCCTCCTGCTGCTTGTTTGACTGAGGTACATGGCCTTCTCTTCTTTTCCCAAATCATATTCTTCTGTTTGTGGAATTATTATTATAGTGACTTCTAAGTTTAACATATGAATTTCAACCTTAGGGGGAATATGAGTTAATTCAGAGACTTTCCATAAAGCAGGTAAAATAAGACAGAAAAATTATAAAAAAATATGAATAGCTACAGCTAGCAATTTCCATAAAATTCTATGTCACTTTCTAATAAAAACAGAAAGAAAACATAAACCTACCTTATATTTTTTGCATTTGTTTTTTTTCTCAGTAACATTGAATATAGTTTAAGCTGTCTTGTATCTCATGACCCTTATATTTCTAAGCATTTTAATTTAATTCACACAGTCTGAAGTAAGAATTGTTATTGTGCCAATTTTAAAATTAGAAAGTCAGGATTCACAACTGGATAAAGGACTGTTTCCCTACTAGTTAAGTTGAATAGCTAGACAATTATTTTTCATGTTTATCATATTTTTTATTTGTTTTTTAAATAAAGTCTCAATTTTATCCATGTATCCCCTTGTTCAACCTCCCTTCCCACTTGCACCCCTCCCAGTCACTCTCTTATCTCTCCATCTCCTTATCTCCTCCCCAACAAGGGCAGGAGGTCCCAAGATGGCTTAGTTCAGCATCCACTCCAGGCAAGCATGACGATTGGCAATTTTGTTCATAATACCTATTGTTGGAACACCCATATAGTGTTAGCACACTATTTCCATATGTTGCTCACCACATACTCTTTACGTCACCTTTTTCCATTAAAAATAGTTAAATGCCAACAGCTATTTCTATCTCTTCACTCACATTTAGTACATACTCTTCCTATAGCACTACACATTTTCACTTCTTTGTTGTGCAACACTGATAGTTTGAAAGGTTGAAAATTTACCTACATATACTGCTTTCTTAGTGAATATCTTAGGAAATTCATATGACTTAGTTGGATCAATGCATGAATGAGCTTTTTAAACAAGCCTTACAAACACAGGCATGACTTAATTATTAGAGCTACACATAAGTTTGCTTACGTGATATCCTCCAGTGATCATTGAATATACTGAATATAGTTGAGGCTATTTGAATTGAAGGGACATGCAAAGTATCTTGTAATACAATATGCATTTATATTTTAGTCCTATTTGTACAGCTGAAGTATTAAATATGTAAAATGAAATGTACCATTAGAAGATATATTAATATTTGTATTAAAATGTGTCTATTAAAATTCATTGTGTCACTTCACTGATGCCTTCTAGGAAAGCAAAATTAATGTTTTACCAATGGAGTGTTGATGAATATGTCAACCACACCCCAGGATGGCCCCCATGCTCATGCTCATAATAGCCGGCAAACATAAAACAGACCCCCATATACTTTCAGGCATTTCTTGTTTTGTTTTCAATTTAATTCAGGTATTTTATGTCTATAGTTGTTCCTGATCTTGCATTTATTCTTAGCTTTAGGTAAGTGTTTATAAGACTCTTGGATTCTTTTTCTCTATCTGGATAGCTCTTCTTCCTTGATATAATTTCTCTTACATTGAAACATAACCCAAAGAACTAACTTTCAGTGAGACTATTGTGACAACTACACCTAATATCTTTGTTATTTTCTTTTTATTATTATTATTACTGCTACTATTAACAAAGAAGTCACACTTCCTATCCTAGTATATCCTTTTCAAGGTCCCTTCCCCCTCCCACCACATAAGGTCATTCTTTCTTCTCCACAACTCCCCACCCCCTCCCTGGGCAGGCAGCAGGCAGTCCCATGGTCCTACTGTCCCAATATTGCTTAGTTCAGTCTCCACTCCTGGCAGATCCAGTTTTCTCATCCCTGCCTCAAAGCAGAGTCAGGTGTTTCTCTAGGGGGAGCTGGATCCAAGGAGTCAGTTCAGGGTGTTTCCAATCCCAAGCTGTTCAGTGGTTGTGGTTTGCAGCTTGGGCATGCTTTGCTTTTTTCGTGTTCCTCTGAAGGGAATGGTCTCTAAGGTGCCAGTTCAAGGTGTCTCAGATCCCAAGCTGTTCAGTGGCTGTGGTTTGCAACTTGGGTGTGCTTTGCTTTTTACTTAAATTCCACTAATGAGTGAGTATATCCTCTACTTCTCTTTCTGGGTTTTTGATACCTCTCTCAGGAGGATATTCTCCAAATCTATCCATTTGCCTGAGAATTTTAGGATATCATTTTTCATAGTGCTGTGTAATACTTCATTCTCAACCCTCCTATAAAACGTCACATACTAACAAGATGGACACAACAACAGAAGCCATCCTTCTGTTACCTACAAGAAACAAACCTCAACTGAAAGACAGACACAGGCTTAGAGTAAAGGGTTGGGAAAAGATTTTCCAGTCAAATGTTCCTAAGAAACAAGCGGGGGTTGCCATCCTAATATCTAACAAAGTAGACTTTCAGCTAAAAGCAATTAAAAGGGACCAAGATGGTCATTACTTATTCATTCCAGGAACAATTAAATCAAGAGATTTAAATCCTGAATATTTATGCCCCTAATATAAGGGCACTTACCTATGTAAAAGAAACACTTCTAAAGTTCGAATCCCACATCAATTCTTACACCCTAATAGTGGGAGACTTTAATACCCCACTTTCAACCCTGGATAGGTCAACCAGTCGGAGACTCAACAGAGAAATAAGGACTCTAAAAGAGGTTATGATGCAAATGGATTTAATAGATATCTACAGAACCTTCCACCCAAATGCCAAGGAATATACATATTTCTCAGCAACTCATGGAACTTTCTCCAAAATTGACCACAAAATTGGTCTTAAAGCAAATATCAACAGATACAAAAAAATGAAAATAATCCCTTGTAACATATCAGACCACCAGGGTCTAAAGTTAAAGTTCAACAACATCAGAAATCAAAGAAAGCCTACCAACTCATGGAAACTAAAGAGCACTCAGCTGAACCATCTCTGGGTTAAGGAAGAAAGTAAGAAAGAAATCAAAGTCTTCCTAGAATTCAATGAAAATGAATCCACAATGTATCCAAACTTGTGGGACACAATGAAAGCAGTCTTAAGAGGAAAATTCATAGCACTAGATGCCTACATGAAAAACCTAGAGAAATCCCACACTAGAGACCTAACAGCTCAGCTGAAAGCCTTAGAACAATTAGAAGTGAACTCACCTAGAAAGAGTAGACAGCAGGAACTAATCAAACTTAGAGCTGAAATCAATACAATTGAAACAAAAAGAACAATTCAAAGAATCAATGAATCTAAGAGTTGGTTCTTTGAGAAAGTCAACAAGACAGATAAGCCCTTAGCCAAACTAATCAAAAAATAGAGAGAGAGTGTTCAAATCAACAAAATCAGAAATGAAAGGGGGACATAACAACAGACCCCCAGGAAATCCAGAGAATTATCAGATCATACTTTGAAAATCTGTATTCCACAAAAATGGAAAACCTAGAAGAAATGGACAGCTTTCTGGACAGGTACCATCTACCAAAATTAAATGAAGATCAGATTAGTTACCTAAACAGGCTTATAACCCTTAAGGAAATTGAAGCTGTCTTTAAAACCCTCCCCAAAAATAAAAGCTCTGGTTCAGATGGTTTCAGTGCCGAATTCTACCAGACATTCAAAAAAAAAATTCCTACCATTATTCCTCAAACTATTTCACACAATAGAGGTTATGTTTTTTAGATTAGTATAACTTTCATTAACCCAAATTTTCTGTGATATTAGTTTATAGTTTTCTTTGTCATTTATGTTTAGAAATTTCAGCGTAATAATTGTTTTGAGTTTGCTTACATTATTTCTACTTAGAACACAATTTGCTATTTTTTAGTCTCACACATATTTCCTTTAATTCCGAAGAATTCCAAAGCTAATTTTTAAATCCTTTCTTCTATGTTCTTCATTTTCTCCCAAATACATACTGAGACCCTTTTATATTTTAGCTACTGTATATGGTAAATCTTTTTCTCCTTTCTTTTTAAATAATTCCAGTTATTAAGGAAATCCCACTCAAAGTAATCCCACTAAAGTCAGGAACTAGACAAGGATGTCCTCTCTCCCCTTATCTATTCAATATAGTTCTCGAAGTTTTAGCTAAAGCAATAAGAGAACGAAAAGAGATTAAGGGCATACAAATTGGAAAAGAAGAAGTGAAGCTATCTCTATTTGCAGATGATAGGATTGTATACATAAGTGACCCACAAAATTCTTCCAAAGAACTGCTACAGCTGATAAACACCTTCAGCAATGTAGCAGGATACAAGATAAACTCAAAGAAATCAGTAGCCCTTCTATACACTAAAGATAGAAGAGCTGAAAAAGAAATAAGGAAAACATTACCCTTCATATTAGCTGCAAATAGTATTAAATACCAAGGGATTATTTCTATTTCTAGAACATATATTCTCAATATCCTGGTTGGGTAGTATGCTAATGAACTTTACTTAGTCAGTAATGTATTTCTCATATAACACCCAATTGGTTCTGCATTATCATTTTCTTTTATTTTTATTTTTATTTTATTATTATGAACAAAGAAGTCATACTTTCTATCCTTGTATATCCCTATCCAAGGTCCCTTCCCCCTCCCACCATATCAGGTCATTCTTTCTTCTCCAGAACTCCCCATCCCCTCTCTGGCCAGGCAGCAGGCAGACCCAGGGCCCGCTGACTCAATATTGCTTAGATCAGCCTCCACTTCTGGCAGATCCAGTTTTCTCCCCCCAACCTCAAGACTGAATCAGGTGTTCCTCTTGGGGAAGTGGGATCCAAGGAGTCAGTCCAAGGTGTTTCTGATCCCAAGCTGTTCAGTGGTTGTGGCTTGCAGCTTGGGCATGCTTTGCTTTTTTCTTGTTTGTTTATTGGTTTGTTTAGAGTCCACTAATGAGTGAGTACATCCCCTGCTTATCTTTCTGGGTTTGTGATACCTTGCTCAGGAGGATATTCTCCAAATCCATCCATTTACCTGAAAATTTTAGGATGTCATTTTTTCTTACTGCTGAGTGGTACTCCATTGTGTAGATGTACCACAGTTTGTTAATCCATTCTTCACTTGAGGGGCATCTAGGTTGGGTTAGGGTTAGGGTTAAATTAAATTCTGTACATTTAAGTATTGAGGTTTGCCCTCAGGTCCCTAAATAATATTATTTGAGGGTTTATTTTTGTCTGGACTAGTTACTCATATTACGTTTGTAACCCAATCATTTTGAAACAAAATTGACTTAGCAGCTTATATTCATCTATTTTATCATACACATACATATATGTGGATGTCACAATAATAATTTAAAAAAGAGGCTATCCATTTGAGAGTAGTGGGGAGGAGAGCATTTAGAAAGAGAAAAGAGAGTAGAGCAGGTGATACAATTGGATTTAAATTAAAAACATATTATAAAAATAAATATTTTAGTCTCTTTGCTCTAGAAAAATTTATGAAGCAATTAATACTTATTTTTGATGAAAGAGTAAATACTGTCTACAGTAAAAGCACCTATATTTGATAGATTTCATCTTTCTTTCTTTTAAGTAAATTGGTAAAGTGTATTTTCTTTGGTGATTTCACAGCTTATCTAACTTTTCAAATTTATAGTATTCCAAATGTTTTCATTTTCATTATAAAGTTCACATGTTTATGACTACCTATATGGTTTGTTTTTCATCTAATTTCATTACTATTTTTTGTATGAAGTGTCTATGTCCAGGACTATCATTTTGACATGACAGTTTAGGTTTTCATTTATTTTTCTCTATACTTTTCTTCCTTTTCCTTTGTCATTTCAACTGTTTTGGTTTTTTATTGTTTTTCTATGGTTCTATATCCTATTTCCAGTTGCATTTTTACCTTTCTCAGTTTTATTTTTGTAATTAATTGTTTATATGGTTAATATACACGTACATATATATGTTTATGTGCCTTTGTCTTATATATAGATGTACGTATGTTCACATGGAGGTAAAGGTTGACCTTGAGCATCTTCTTCAGTTGCCATGACCTTAATTTTTTGAGATAGGATATTTCAATGAACTTATTAGAGATAGCTGATTTATCTAGAATGGCTGGCCACTAAGCCTTGCTGATATTCTTTGCCCCTCTATTTCTGATTCCCTTTTGTCAGGCCACATTGAATCAAGTCAATGTTGTATCTTAGTTTTCATGTTTCCTGACTGTCTTCTGTTCTCATTTCCTATGGATATTTCCAAAACTTTATTAGATGTCTTGGTTGACCTCTTTTATCTCTTTGCTCCAAATGTTGTCTAACCAATAAATCTACCACTGACCAAAGGCATAAATCTGCTTCCAGGACATCCACACTCAATAGATGAGACCATTCTCTATGCTAGTTTATCGTTCTTCCAATGGCCATACATAACTTGCTTGAGTATTTTGTTGTTGTTGTTGTTTTGGAAGGTGCTTTTGTTTTTTATCTCAGCCCCTCAAAAGGTTATATCTCCCCCTCCAACCCCTCTCTCCTTAGCCACTCTATTGTTAGGATTTAGGACATGATCTGATTCAGAAGAGACATTCAAAGATTAAATGGTGTAATTAATTTTCTTTCATATGGAAACTCAGTTATGCACATTTATTGTAAATGTGTAAAAATGTCATTATTTGCTGTTAACAGAGTTCCCATTTGCACACTTGGCCTCCATACAGCCTTAGGACATACCTTGGAACCATGTACTGAGGAGAATCTGTTAACATCACATTCAATATTCAAAACCTATGCATTTAAATCTACTTTATTTTCTTGTTCTATTTCTAAAATCTCAATTCTTTTGGGTTTCTCAATACCTGTCTGTTACTTTCTCCCAGATTATAAATTTCACATCAACCTCTAATTTGCGATTTATAGGAATTATAAATTTATCTTTTGTTTTCTTTGTTATAGGGCTTATTTACAGATACACTAAAAATAATATGAGGTAAGCATATTATTTTCCAATTCTTTATATTACAATATACTAATCAATGTGACTAATATTTTCTTGACAACACATAAACTTCTGATTATTGACTTCCTTACTAATGTGAAAAGTTAGTTGTTAAAGTGATCCAACAACATAATGTGTATTCACTTTTTGTCCATGGGTAGACAAGAAAATATGAAAGGTTAATGTAGAATAAATAATCTTGCTAAAGTATCTTTCCCAATGTTTAGAAAGTTTTTTAGGATTCTTTTTAGCAATTCAGTATAAAACTAATGTCAACATTTAGAATTTTAGAATTTTGACTTACATGTTCATCAAAAACCAATATATATATATATTATTTTTTAATTTTATTATTATGAACATAGAAGTCACACATTCTATCCTTGTATATCCTTATTCAAAGTCCCTTCCCCCTGCCACCACATCAGGTCATTCTCTCTTCTATTTTTGATTTATTTTTCTCTCATATGTTACTTCACAGCTATAGTTTCTGCTCCCTTTACTCCTCCCAGTGACTCCCTCCTCCATTCTTCACCAAATCACTATCACTACTTTAAGAGTCAAACCTTATTCTGTGAACCAGATGTGTATTTATTAAACTGAATGGGCCTTTATAAAAGGACTAGTTAATGATTTTAATGATACTTGTTTCTGATATTTTATTCAGGAGACTTATTCACAAATTGTCTCATTATGATATAATAGCAAATTATTCTGTGGACATCTGGATTTTTTAAAGATAGAATTTATTTTAAATTTCATATTTGATAAGTAACAAAGATATTTTGAAGATATTTTTGATCTGGGAGAATATTATTATTTCTTTCAATATTAACAGCATTTTGCTCTGAAACAGAGAGCAAGAAGAATTTTACTAGCTTCCACTGAATAATATTTATAGATTGCCTTTACAATGCTATCATATTTATCTGTTGGCTTCATTTCTACTCTGTTGAATAATACTTTCATGTTTGTGAGATTCCACTAAACATTAAACCACCATTCATTTATGTAATGGCAGGAAAACTGATTATAAGCATAACTGTCATATCTAATAGTTCACAAGATGGTTTTTATTAGTTAATTATATGATTTTAAAACAAATGGTTTATATTTTCAATAAAAATATAGATATATGATGTCTTAGTGATGAAAAGAGGACTTGAGCACAAATATCTAGATTTACATATTTAATTATTATTTTTCCTTTCATTGAAATAGATTATCCCCTCCCTCTACTCCTCCTGGTTTCTCCCCATCTTCTCTTCTTTCCAGATCCACTCCCTTTTTGTGTCTTAATAGAAAAAATAAACAGTAACCAGATGTGAAAAAATAAAACATAATGAAATGAAGCAAATGATATTATATTGAAAGTGGGCATGTCAACCCAAAGGAAGAAAGCACTTTTGTCCCAGGAGCAGTCACAAGAATCAGAGACCCACTTGTTCTCATAGTCAAGAATGTCAGAGAAATACTAAACTAATAACTATAATATATATAAAGAGGACCTGATTCAGGCCCATGTAGGCCCCTACTTCAGTCTCTGTGAGCCTATATGTGATTTGCTTAGTTGATCCAAAGGCTTTGTTATCCTGGTGTCTTCCATCACCTCTAGCTCTTACAATCTCAGAGATTCCCTGTGCACTGAGAGGAGCTTTCTCTCCTCCATCTCATTACATAATGTCTAGCTGTGATTCTCTGCATCTGTTTTCTTCTGCCTCACCCTCACTTAATCTCTATAAATTCCATCCCCAACCGTCCTTAGCCCACCCACAGAATCTATTCTGTTTACCTTCTTGAGGATATCCATGTCCCCCCAATGGCCCTCTTCTTTACCAAAATTCTTGGGTCTTATGAATTGTAGCTAAATTACCATTTACTTCACAGCTAATACTACTTATTTTGCAGGCAGGACAGGTATAGATAAAAAGTTTTCTGGCTAGTTTAGTTTCACGTTTCTCTTTTGGTAGAGTGTAAATTACTTTTCTTCACCGAGCAGTCTAGAATGTAGGGATAAAGGCTCCATATAGGCACCATCTCAACTTCTCAGTGTTCAATGAACTGTGTAGATGTCTTTGGCAAGGAGTCCTGGTGTCAGTTTGCTGAGAAAAACATTTTCTTTTAGCAACATTCCTGGGTTATTTGGGACCTTCATGGTACTCCTTTGACCAATAATGTAATTGACATTTTCTCTTAGCAACATTCCTGGGTTGTTTAGGACCTTCATGGTACTCCTTTGACCAATAATGTAATTGAATGCAACCAAGTACCACTAGAAGCTTTTCTTGGCAACAAAAGATGGTCCAGTGTGACTCTATATCCCTGATTACTAGAAGTCCTGTTTAGGATCACACTAATAGATCCTTGGAAGTTTCCAAAGCACTAGGTTTCTACAGTACCCTCCAAATATACCTCAATTCCAACCATTTCTCCTTAACTTGCTCCCTCCACCCCATCTCATCTTCACTCAGTCCTGCTTCCATCACCAGCTAACCATAATCTGCCCATAAAATCTAAAATATTTGCCTTTACTAGGGAGATACAGGCATACAGCCTAGCACTATTTTTTTATGTAAACTCTGGATCTATAGATTATAGCTTGGTTAATATTTACTTATAAGGTAATACATATCATATTTATATCTCTAGGCTTGCATAACCTCATTCAGGAAGAAATTTTTCCAAATTCTAGTCATTTTCCTAAAAATTTTATAATGTCATTTTTAACAGCTAAATACAATGCCATTATGCACATATAACACATTATTTTTTATCTATTCTTATGTTCAAGGACACTTAGGTTGTTTCCAATTTCTTTATATGAATAAAGCTTTATTGATTGTGGTTTTGCAAGTGTCTTTGTGGTAGGATGAATCATTCTTTGAGTATATGCCCAAGATTGGTATAGCTAGATATGGAGGTAAATCAACTCTAAACTCTCAGAGGAACTGCCATATTGATTTTCATAGTAGCTGTACAAGTTTGCACTTCTACCAGCATGGCAAAGTGTTCCCCTTGTCTATATACTTGCCAGAATGCACCATCACTTGTGTTACTAATCTTGGCCATTCTAATGAGTGTGTAAGATCAATTCTCAAAGTAGTTTGATTTGCACTTACCTATGTCTAAGGATGTTAAACATTTCTTTAAATGTTTCTCAGGCATTTGCTTTTCCTCTGATGAAAATTCTCTGTTTATATCTTACCTTATTTTTAATTGAATTATTTGGTTTCTATTTAATAGCCATTGAGAATTGAAGCTATGATGCTTCACATTATTTGTTATTATTAATATTAATTTTCATTTATTGACATTTTTCAAACACAATGAATGTTGAATATTTCTCCTCGCCATCTCTCATTAAGCTTGTTCCATCTTCTCATCTCATATGTCTACTCTCTGCTTCATATCCTCTTTTTTACAAGAATTTCTATTCATTTATTCTTTGTATTTTTGACATCATGCCTCCTGATACCACACAACTCTCCCCCCCCCCAATAAAATTTAAGAGAACAAAGGAAAAGAAGAAAAAAAGAGAACATCTCATCATGGAAGCTGCAGTGTGATACAGTGAGTCATACAGTAAACCCCTTTACCTATGTATTTTTTACATGTTAACATACATCACAGAGGTTCATCGATCTGGTTTTTAAGCTCTTGGTCTCTGCTACACCATCATTGCTGGGCCCTCATTGGGAAACTTCCTGGACATGTCATTGATGCCCTGGGTTCCTGTACCCTGGGTTCATAAGACAGAGGGACACTCCCTGACGTCCCAAGCACCCTCCCACCAAAGTGCTCAAACTGATCACAGATAGGGAGGATCTTTGTATGGGCCTATATCTTTGTATGGCTCTATATCTGGGTTGCTGGTTTAATCAGCCTGCCAGCCCTCCCCTGTCTTCACCATCAGGGGGAGCTCTCCAGCTTTGCCCAGGCTAGTTCACCCTTTGTACTGATAAGCAAGGGACAAAGCCAGTTCTTCAGCTTTCCAGCTCTCAGGGTCAGTTCTCCCACACCTAAAACTTTAGGGCATGTGAAACTGTGTTGCCTGGTGACGGGTAGGGACCATGCTCCCAAGGAATGCCCCTGATGAAGGGCCAGGACAGTTCTGCTCTTATAACCTGAGGGCCATCTCTTCTACCTGTCGCAGGGGTTGGTTGATGTTTGAGGAGGAAGGCATCTCTACCACACCCATGCTCCCACATGGCTGATAAATAATGAGAAAAACTCTCCCATACTAACAGCACTGGGTCTACCTCTCTCACACCTCCTATGCAGGGTCAGCTCTATTGTGCTGCCAAGGTGAGGTGCAGGTTCTACCTTCCAGTGTACTGCATGTGGTAAGCAAGTGGATCAGCTCCCTTACCCATCATTGACATCAGGGTTAAATGGTGGAGGGTTGCTCTCCATTACTCTCACTAACACATGGCAGAGAGGAAGGGTGTGGCTATCTATGCTACTCTCACACCCTCAGAACTATATCACCCAGGCCTCTAGCAATAGATTCTGCTTTTTTGTACAGGTAGGAAAGCTGGTCCCGAGGTCATAAGAGCAGGGGAGCTGTCCTGCTTCCCAACAGCTGCTAAACTCAGAAAAGCAGGTCTTGTGCCTCTGTTACCCGAGGCTTCAACAGTCCTGCAGTTGTGAACTTGAGACAGCTGTGCACACTACTTGTCTGTCTTGAGACATTTTGGGTAGGAGAGAGATGCCCCACTTTCCCATAAGTCCTTACTGCCTGCAACAGACAGCTGAGTTTTATCAGGTGCAGCGCCAAAAAAAAATCAGGCCCTGCTCCTCTCCTAGTTGATTTGACTTTTAAATATCTAATTTCTTGAGTTCTTTATATATTTTAGACTTTAGTACCCTACCAGATGTTAAATTAATAAAACTCTTTTCCCATTCTGTAGGCTGCCACTTAGGAAAAGAAAAAATTATGTACTTTTCCCTACAAAGCTTTTCAGGTTTAGTTTCACGAGTTCCCATTTATTTTTGATGTTAGTGTCTGCACTATCTGTAATCAGTTTAGAAATTTGTCTCCTGTGCCAATGCATTCAAAACTATTCCTCACTTTCTGTTCTATTCAGTTCAGTGCAATTTTATATTAGGGTTTTTGATCCATGTGGACTTAAGTTTTGTTCAAGGTGATCAGGAAGGATGTGTTTGCATCCTTCTACAGGCAAACATTCAATTTGACCAGCACCAATTTTTAGAGATGTTGTCTTTATTCCTGTGTGCATTAATGACTTCTTTATTAAAAATTGGGGGTCTAAATGTATGTGGATTTATGACTGTGTCTTCCATTCCATTTATCAATGTATTTATTTTTGTGCCAAAATCATGCAGTTATCATTGCTACAGTTCTCTGGTACAAGTTGAAATCTGGAGTGATAAGCTCCCCACAAGTTATTTTATTGTGTAGGATTGTTTTAAATATCCTGTTTTTGTTGGGTTTTGTTTTGTTTGTTTTTCCATATGAAGTTGGGAATTGTCCTTTTAAGGTCCATAAAAATTGTGTTAGAATTTTGATAGAGATTATGTTGAACCTGTAGGTTGCTTTTGCTCAGATAGCCATTTTTTACTGTGTTAACCCTACAGATCCATGTGCATGAGAAGTATTTCTATTTTCTGATATCTTTTAAAATTCCTATCTTCAAATACTTTAAGTTTTATTAGAAAAGTTTTATGCTTGCTTGGTTAGATCTACCCCAAGATGTTTTATATCATTTGAAGCAGAGAAGAATGTATATTCTTTTGTATTTGGATGAAGTGTTCTGTAAATATCTGTTAGATTCCTTTTTTTGTATAAAGCCTAGTAGCTCCAATATGTCTCTATTTACTTTTTGTCTGGATGACTTGTCCATTGCTAAGAATTGGTGTCATAGTTAAGATTTCTATTGATGTGAAGAGACACCATGATCACAACAACTTCTTTAAAGGAAGACATGGAGTGGCTAATATTTTCAAGGTTGAGTCCATTATCATCATAGTAGAACATGGTCACTTAGAGGCAGATGTGGTGTTGGAGAAGGAGCTGAGAGTTACATCTTAATATACAGGTAATGGGAAGTGAACTGAGACACTGGGCATGACTCGAGCATGCATGAGTCCTCAAAGCTCACTTCTATAATAACATACTTCCTCCATCAAGGTCATACCCAGTCCAAAAATAAAGGCAATGCCTCCTAATAGTACTACACTTTGGTGGAGTATTTTCTTTCAAAGCACCACAGTATGTTATGGAAGCATCTCCTATCAGTGAGGGAAGGTCAATATGTGATTTTACTTATTGTGATGTTTCTTTTACAAATTTGGTATGATTGTATTTGGGGAATAGATTTTAAAATTTGAAACTGAAATGTTATCTTAGTGGTAGAGATTTTCTTTGATATATATGTAGAGTCTTCTCCATGTCTTTTGATTAGTTTTAGTTTGGAGTCTATTTTGTTAGAAATTACAATGGCTAGACAAGCTTGTTTTTCAGGTAGTTTGCTTGGAATATTTTTTCCACCCATTACTCCAAAGCAATATCAATTATTGATGTTGATATATGCTTCTTGTATGCAGAAAAGTAATGAATTTTGTTTTCACAAACATTCTGCTGGTCTATATCCTTATTTTAGGGAATTGAGACCAATGACATTGAGAGATAGCAACACCCAATGATTGTTGATTCCTTTTATTTTGTTGTAGTAATGGTACTCATGGTGGTTATGATGGTGGTAGTGGTGTGTTTATGTTTATTTTCTTTAAATTTTGATAATACAATTGTTTCTAGTGTTTTTATAGGTGTATTAAGATCTTTAGATTGAAATTTTCCTTCTACTACCTTCTATAGGGCTAGATTTGTAGATATGTATTGTTTAAATTTAACTTTATCATAAAATATCTTATTTTCTCCATCTATGGTAATTCAATTTTTTTTAGAATTTAGTAGTCCAGGCTGGCATCGGTGGCCCCATAAAGTATGTAGCATTTTTTTCCCCAGGCAGACACTTCTGGCAACAAGTCTCCTTTTGAGAAGTCAGAAGTAACTCTAATGGGCCTGCATTAATACACTACTCTGTCTTATTCCCTTGCAGCTTCTAACTTTCTTTCTTTGATCCTTAGGCTTAACGTTTTGATTCTTATGTGGTGAGGGGCTTTCTTTTCTTGTCTAACCACTGTGGTGTTCTACATGCTTCAAATAATTTAACTTAAAGATGAAAAATTTTTCATCTTTGATTTTGCTGAAAATATGTTCTGTGCATTTGAGCTGGAATCTTTATCCTTCCTCTTTGTCTATTTTTCTTAGAATTTGTTTCTTCAAAGTGCCCAGATTTCCTGAATTATTTGTGTCGGGAGTTGTTGTTTGTTGAATGGTTGCTTGATTGCTTGGTTGATTGGTTGAAGGTTTGGTTTTGGTTTTGGTTCTGGATTTTTTTTCTTGTCTTTTTGTTGTTTTAGAGTTAATATTTTTTGAAAGTTACATCATTTACTGTATTATGTCTTCAGAGCTTTTATTTTTCTCAAAATCATCTCTTCAATTCTGTTGGCAAAGCTTTTTTCTGTAGTTCATGTTCAAACCCCTAAAATTTTCATTTTCAGAATTCCCTTAGTTTGTGTTTACTTTATTGATTAGTTTTGCAGTTTCATATCTTGAACAATTTTATTCACTTCTTTCAACTGTTGTATTTTCTTGCATTTCTTTATTCCAATTTTTTTAATTTTTTCTCTGGATTTTACTAAAGGATTTATTATTTTCTTCTTTGAGGACCCCTACTATATTCATATAGTTTGTTTTATGGTCTTTCTTTTGTGCTTCAGCTGTGTTGGAATATTCAAGATCTGCTGTCATAGATAGGATAGCTGGGCTTTAGTGTGGAAATACATACCCAATATTATTGATTTTGTTTTTATGCTGGCATCTGGCTTTGGTATGATTAAAGGTTTAGGTGCATTTGTTTTCATTTGTCTTTGTTGATTGGGTGTTTTGTTCCTTGGTTCCTCTGTGGATTTTTCAAAGTGTGCTTTCTGTTTCTCTAACCTGCTCAGCTGGTGAGTTCACAAGATAGACCTGCTAGTGCTGGAGTGGGAGATACTTGGATTAGCTGGGAGAAGGAGAGTTGAGGTTGGGATCTAAGAGAAAAAGGGGAACCACAACAACTTTCCAGCTACAGAGCTGGAATAGAAACTGGATTTGGGGTTTAGATATCAGGAGCATTGAGAGGTATTGGTCCACCTTCAGTTTTCTTGTTGCCCTGAAAGGAGTGGCCCTTGGAATAGCAGGGAGGGCCTGCTAGAGTGGGGGTGTAGAACAAAGCAATGAATCCTGGGAAGAAGATTAGAAGAGGAGGATTTGTGAAATCCACCTGAGATAAGAGATAAGTGACTGAACAAGCTTATACTCCCACCAACACTGGAGGAGTGTTCCCCTTGCTCCCCATCCTCTCCAGTATAGGCTGTCATCTGTGTCTTTTGTCTTAGCCAATCTAAAAGGTGTCAGGTGGTATCTCAAAGTTGTTTTGATTTGCATTTCTCTGCTGGCTAAAGATGATGAGCACTTTTTCAAGTACCTTTCAGCCATTTGTAACTCTTCTGCTGAGAATTCCCTTTTTATATTTGTACCCATTTTTTGATTAGGTTATTCAAGGTTTTGGGCTCTAGATTCTTGAGTTCTTTATATATCTTAAAGATCAGTCCTTTATCACTTGTAGGGTTGGTGAAAATCTTTTCCCACTCTGTAGGCTGTCGTTTTGTCCTATTGACAGTGTCCTAGGCTTTACAGAAGCTTCTTAGCTTCAGGACATCCCAATTATTGATTGTTGATTTTAGTGTCTGTGCCACTGGTATTATATTTAGGAAGTGGTCTCCTGTGCCAATTCATAGAAGTATATTTTCCACATTCTTTTCTATCAAGTTTAAAGTGGCTGGGTTTATGTAAGCTTGTTCAGACATTTTGAAATGCAGTATGGCAGTTTCTCAGAAAATTAAGAATCAATCTCCCCAAGGACACAGCAATATCACTTCTGGGTGTATACCCTAAAGATGCACAGTCGCACTCCAAAGGCATTAGATCAACTATGTTCATAGCAGCGTTATTTGTAATATCAAAAACCTGGAAACAACCTAGATGCCCCTCAACTGAAGAGTGGATTAACAAACTGTGGTACATCTACACAATGGAGTACTATTCAGCACTAAGAAAAACTAATATCCTAAAATTTGCAGGCAAATGGATGGATTTGGAGAATATCCTCCTAAGCGAGGTATCACAAACCCAGAAAGATAAGCAGGAAACATACTCACTCATTAGTGGACTCTAAACAAACAAACAAACAAACAAACAAGAAAAAAGCAAAGCATTCCCAAGCTGCAAACCACAACCATTGAAAAGCTTGGGATCAATAATAATAAAAAAAGAAAAATATATTTTAATTGCTTTTGTTATTTTTTCCTAATTTAATTGTCTGACTGGAAAATATACTCTGATGGTGTCAGTTCTTTTAAATTATTGGGTTTTTGTTATAAATTTTCTTAGTAAATATATTCTGAATACATTTGAAAATCTGTATTTATTTTTGGGTGAAGTGTTCATGAAATGAGAATTCAATAAAAAAGAAAAAATAAAGTGCCAATACAATTTTTACATGTTTATTTTTAAGTGCATTTATTTACCTGCTTGAACTTATGTATTGTGAGTGCACAACAGACTAGTGAATGAAGAATAAACATCCGAGTTCCTATTTTAAAAAAAATGAAAAAGAGATAAGTGACAGTGATGGCTAACAAGGTTGTTGTGCTTCGGAGCTGAGGGTGAAGCTGGGGAATTGGTTCTTTCTGGGGAAACAGAGAGAGAAAAAAATGTCTGCACTCACCCTGACTGATTTTCTGGAATCCATGCATGTACTTAACACTTTACTAGCTTTTTGGGGTTTATGTTTGTTTGTTTGTTTTTTCTGTATACTTTTCTTATAATTATTATTTCTATTATTATGAACAAAAAAGTCACGCTTTCTTTCCCTGTATATCATTATTCAAGATCCCTTCCTCCTCCCACCACATCAGGTCATTCTTTCTTCTCCACAACTCCCCATCCCCTCCCTGGGCAGGCTGCAGACAGTCCCATGATCCCACTGATCCAATAACGCTTAGTTCAGTCTCAACTCCTGGTAGATCCAGCTTTGTCTCCCCTGCCTCAAGAGTGAGTCAGGTGTTCCTTTAGGTGGAGTGGGATCCGAAGAGTCAGTCCAGGGTGTTTCTGATCCCAAGGTGTTCAGTGGTTGTGGTTTGGGCATGCTTGGCTTTTTTCTTGTTAGTTTGTTGAGAGACCACAAATGAGTGAGTACATCCCCTGCTTATCTTTCTGAGTTTGTGATACCTCGCTTAGGAGAATATTCTCCAAGTTCATCCATGTGCCTGCAACTTTTAAGATATCATTTTTTGTTACTGGTGAGTAGTACTCCATTGTGTAGATGTGCCACAGTTTGTTAATCCATTGTTCAGTTGAGGGACATCTAGGTTGTTTCCAGGTTCTGGCTATTACAAATAATGCTGCTATGAACATAGTTGAGCTATTTGGAGTGTGACTGTGCATCTTTAGGGTATATACCCAGAAGTGGTATTGCTGGGTCCTTGGGGAGATTGATTCTCAATTTTCTGTGAAACCACCATACTGCCTTCCAAAGTGTCTGAACAAGCTTACACTCCCACCAACAATGGAGGAAGGTTCCCCTTGCTCCACATCCTCTCCAACATAGGCTGTCATCTGTGCCTTTTATCTTAGCCAATCAGACAGATGTCAGGTGGTATCTCAAAGTTGTTTTGATTTGTATTTCTCTGATTGCTAAAGATGATGAACACTTTTTCAGGTGCGTTTCAGCCATTCATAATTCTTCTGCTGAGAATTCCCTTTTTAGATCTGGAACCCATTTTTTGATAAGGTTATTCAAGGTTTGGGGCTCTAGATTCTTGAGCTCTTTATATGTCTTAGAGATCAGTCCTCTATCACTTGTAGGGTTGTTTAAAATCTTTTCCCATTCTTTAGGCTGTCGTTTTGCCCTATTAACAATGTCCTTGGCTTCACAGAAGCTTCTTAGCTTCAGGAGATCCCATTTATTGATTGTTGGTCTTAGTGTCTGTAACACTGGTGTTATACTAAGGAAGTGGTCACCTGTGGCAATTCATAGAAGTGTTTTTCCTACTTTTTTTTCTATCAAGTTCAAAGTGGCTGAGTTTATGTTGAGGTCTTTTACCCACTTGGATTTGAGTTTTGTGCAGGGTGACAAGCTCAGATCTATTTGCATTTTTCTACATATTTCCATCCATCTATGCCAACACCATTTGTTAAATATACTATCTTTTATCCATTGAATGTTTTGGGCCTCTTTGTCAAAGATCAGGTGTTTATAGGTTTTGGGGTTAATGTCTGGATCCTCAATTCTATTCCATTGATCCGCAAGTCTGTTTTTATGCCAGATCCAGGCTGTTTTTATTACTGTGTCTCTATAGTATAACTTGAAGTCAAAGATGGTGATATCTCCTGAGGTTCTTTTGTTGAGTAAAATTGTTTTACTGGCTTTCCCTTTATTCCAAATGAAACTGAGTATTGTTCTTTGAAGGTTCAAAAAATATTGTGTTGGGATTTTGATGGGCAGTGCATTGAATCTGTAGATTGCCTTTGGTAGACTTGACATTTTTACTATATTTATCCTACCAATCCAGGAATATGGGAGAGCTTTCCATTTTCTGATATCATCTTCAATTTATTTCTTCAGTGATTTAAAACTGTTGTCAAAGGTCTGTTACTTCTTTGGTTATAGTTACTCCAAAGCATTTAATACTATTTGCAGCTACTATGAAGGGTAATGTTTCCCTTATTTCTTTTTCAGCTCTTCTATCTTTAGTGTATAGAAGGGCTACTGATTTCTTTGAATTAATCTTGTGTCCTGCTTCATTGCTGTAGGTGTTTATCAGCCATAGCAGTTCCTTGGAAGAATTTTCTGGGTCACTTATGTGTACAATCATATCATCTGCAAATAGAGATAGCTTCACTTCTTCTTTTCCAATTTGTATCCCCTTAATCTTTTTTCGTTCCCTTATTGCTTTAGCTAAAACTTCGAGAACTATATTAAATAGATAAGGGGAGAGAGGACATCCTTGTCTATTTCCTGATTTTAGTGGGATTGCTTTAAGTTTTTCTCCATTAAGTTTGATACTGGCTGTCGGCTTCTTGTAAATCGCCTTTATTATATTTAGGTATTCTCCTTGTATTCCTGATCTCTCCAGGGCTTTAATCATAAAGGAGTGTTGGATTTTGTCAAAGGCTTTTTCAGCATCTTATGATATGATCATGTGGTTTTGTTCCTTTAGTTTGTTTATATGATGGATAACTTTACAGTTTTTCTTATGTTAAACCAGCCCTGCATTTCTGGGATGAAGCCTCCTTGGTCGTGGTGGATGATATTATTTATACATTGTTGTATACAGTTTGCCAAAATTTTGTTGAGTATTTTAGCAGCAATATTCATAAGGGAAATTGGTCTGTAATTCTCCTTCTTCGTTGCGTCTTTGAGTGACTTGGGTATTAGTGTAATTGTGGCCTCATAAAAGGAATTTGTCAATATTCCTTCAGTTTCTACTGTGTTAAATAGTTTGAGGAGTAAATGTAGTAATTCTTTAAATGTCTGGTAGAATTCGGCACTGAAACCATCTGAACCAGAGCTTTTATTTTTGGGGAGGGTTTTAAAGACAGCTTCAATTTCCTTAAGGGTTATAAGCCTGTTTAGGTAATTAATCTGATCTTCATTTATTTTGGTAGATGGTACCTGTCCAGAAACTGTCCATTTCTTCTAGGTTTTGAATTTTTGTGGATTACAGATTTTCAAAATATGATCTGATAATTCTCTGGATTTCCTGGGGGTCTGTCGTTATGTCCCCCTTTTCATTTCTGATTTTGTTGATTTGAACACACTCTCTCTCTCTCTTTTTTAATTAGTTTGGCTAAGGTCTTATCAGTCTTGTTGACTTTCTCAAAGTACCAACTCTTAGATTCATTGATTCTTTGTATTGTTCTTTTTGTTTCAATTGTATTGATTTCTGCTCTAAGTTTGATTATTTCCTGTCATCTACTCCTTCTAGGTTAGTTAACTTCTAATTGTTTTAAGGCTTTCAGCTGAGCTGTTAGGTCTCTAGTGTGGGATTTCTCTAGGTTTTTCATGTAGGCATCTAGCGCTATGAATTTTCCTCTTAAGACTGCTTTCATTGTGTCCCACAAGTTTGGATACGTTGTGGATTCATTTTTGATAAATTCTAGGAAGACTTTGATTTCTTTCTTAATTTCTTCTGTGACCCAGAGATGGTTCAGCTGAGTTTCCACGACTTGGTAGGTTTTCTTTGAATTTGATGTTGTTGAACTCTAACTTCAGGCCCTGGTGTTCTGATATGTTACAAGGGATTATTTCCATTTTTTTGTATCTGTTGATATTTGCTTTATGACCAATTATGTAGTTAATTTTGGAGAAAGTTCCATGAAGAGCTGAGAAATATGTATATTCTTCTGCGTTTGCCTGGAAGCTTCTGTAAATATATATTAAATCCATTTGCATCATAACCTCTTTTAGACTCCTTATTTCTCTGTTGAGTCTCTGTCTGGTTGACCTATCCAGGGTTGAAAGAGGGGTATTGAAGTCTCCCACTATTAGGGTGTAAGAATTGATGTGGGATTGAAGATTTAGCAGTGAATCTTATACATAAGTTGGTGCCCTTATATTAGGGGCATAAATATACAAGATTGAAATCTCCTCTTGAACAATTTTTCCTGTGATGAATAAGTAGTGACCATCTTGGTTCCTTTTAATTGCTTTTACTTAAAGTCTACTTTGTTAGATATTAGTATGGCAACTCCCACTTGTTTCTTAGGACCATTTGACCAGAAAATCTTTTACCAATCCTTTATTCTAAGCCTGTCTATGTCCTTGCAGTTGAGGTGTGTTTCTTGTAGGCAACAGAAGGATGGCTTCTGTTGTTGTATCCCTCTTGTGAGTGTGTGACGTTTCATAGGAGATTTGAGTCCATTGATATTAAAGGAAACTAGTGAACATTGATTGATATTTCCTGTCATTTTTGGTGGTAACTTGTTTGTATTTCCTTTCTCTGGTGTATTCTGTGGAATTATTGATTCTTTGTGGTTTCATGGGTGTATCTGGGGTCCTTACGTTGGAGTATTCCCTCTAATACTCTCTGTAGTGCTGGATTGGTAGATAGATATTCTTTCAGTCTGACTTTGTCATGAAATATCTTGTTTACTCCATCTATGGTGATTGATAATTTTGCAGAGTATAGTATTCTAGTTTGACAGCCATGCTCTTTTAGTGTCTGTATAACTTCTGACCAAGCCCTTCTAGCTTTCATCATTTCCACTGAATAGTCAGGTGTTATTCTGATGAGTCTGCCTTTATATATAAGTTATCCCTTTTCTTTTGCAGCTCTTAAAATTTTTTCTTTGTTCTGTATGTTTTGTGGCTTGATTTTTATGTGGTGCACTGACTTTTTTGGGGGGGTCATATCTATTTGGTTTTCTGTAAGCTTTTTGTATAGGCATTTTCTTCTTCAGGTTAGGGAAGTATTCTTCTATGATTTTATTGAAAACATTATCTGTGCCTTTGAGCTGATACTCTTCTTCTTCTATTCCTATTATTCTCAAATTAGGTCTTTTCATGGTGTCCCAAATTTCCTGAACATTTTGAGTTATGGATTTTTTAGTTTTAGTATTTTGTTTGACTGATAGATCTATTTCAGCTACTGAGTCTTCCACTGCAGAGATTCTATCTACCATCTCTTGAACTCTGTTTGTTATGCTTGTATCTGTGGTTCCAGTTCTTTTCTTCAGATTTTCTATTTCCATCTTTGCGTCATTTTGTGCCTTTTTATTGCTTCTATTTCAGCTTTTAGTTCCTGGCATGTTTCTTTCATAGATTTGCTCATCTCTTCCAATTTTTGGTTTCTATTTTCTTCTATTCCTTTAAGCCAATTTTTCATATCTTCTTTGAGAGCTTCGATGATCGTCTTAAAGAAATTTTTGTTGTTGCTTCTGTTTCTTTTTCATTGCTCATTTCAGGTCTTGTATTTGTAGGATCATCACTTTCTTCTGGAGTTACCTTGTTATTCTTTATGTTATTATGTAAATTTTTGCACAGGCATCTGCCCATGGCTTCAATGGTTCACGATTATGTGGCTCATGGTCAGTTGTGGCACTCGGGCTTGTGTGCCTCCTGTCACCTCTAGGAAAAGGTATGCTCAATCTCTACCTCTGCTCTGGGCAGGGGTCTGAATTTCCAGTCTTCAATCTTTCTCAGTTTGACCAATTGGAGGCGGGGTGGCGGCCATGCAAATTCGCTCAGCAGCAGCTGAGGTGACCGTGACAGTCAGAGTTTATCTCTGTCTGCTGCAGAGTGCGTGGGTACTTGTTCTGCAGACAGCACCTGGTCCCTGAATCGGAACTGAAACCTAAGGGAGCTCAAGTCTCCCTGGCAGGGATACAGGCCGATTTTTGTATATTAATTACATCATTTATCAGAGTTTCAGAATTTTATTCCTGAAATTATGATTTGTTACTGAATTATCTTAGTAATTAAATTCAATTTTAATACTTTTATGCATGTATATAATGCATTTTGACCACTCTCATTCTACTACCTCTCTTATTTTTTTCAACCCCTAATAGAACCCAGTCTTCTCTACAAATATTCTTCTTACCGTCTAAGTTATAATTTTTGAAATGTTAAACTTATAATTATACTTAGCAGGGCATCTGATTTTTGCCAGCTTGTAATATTTCTGAAAATGTAAGCTAATTATATTTATATACTATAATGGGTCCCTATCAAGTATGAGGTACTCTACACCCATTTATGAGCTATTAAAATTAAAAATGATTTTGAATGTGAAGCTCTGAGTTTAGTTCATCATCAGGAAGCTTAGTAGCAAGTTCACCACCAATAGCATTCTCTTCTTTTCACTGGCTCTGCTTTTCTCTTAAGCATTTCATCTCATTAGAATAAATGATCTTTATGTCTAGCCAACTGAGCTCTACAATAATTTTATTGGTCACAAAGACAGGAACTAAAGTTTTGAATTACTTAGAAGTGTTAATTAAATCTAAACACATATAAAATTAAGTTCTTAGTAACCTGACCTAGATCTAGAAAAATTATTTTCTAAATTTGTATATATTTGTACTTTATTCATGTCTTACATTTTATAAGATATTCTGAACATATCCAAGAGTAACTAATTAAGTTATCATATGAGGTAGTCCCTATAATATGGTTTGTCCTTATGTTTAATGGTAGAATATTTAATGCTTTTAGGCCAAAGTACTATTCATATTATACATATCACCCAATTCATTCTAGATACTTTAAAATCTACAATATTTTCAATAGATACAACAAACATTGAAAATTACCACTTTGTATTTTCTTCCCAATGGTTATTTTGTACTGTATAGTACTTCATGGTTTATCCTGGAAACTACATAATTTAACTGAAATAGAATCAATAGAATCACTGCAAGAGTTAGATTACTGAGATTAGACAAAATTAAATTTAGTAATTTACAATTATCTTATTGTTTCATTGAGAATTTCACATAACATATTTTGATCAGATTCACATAGTTTTCTTATTCTTCATACATCCACCTACTTCCCCCCCCAAACCATCTATGTATCTTCACCTCTTGGAGTCCATTCCTTACAGAGGAACACCTTACATAGCCTTGATACTGTGAGGAGGAGTTAGTCCTACCTCAACTGGATAAGTCAGACTGCATTGACTCAACCTGGAATTCCTTATCCCTTCTGAAAAATGAATAGGGGAATGAGGTGGACAGAAGCCGGGAGAGAACTTGGAAGAGGGGAGGGAGGAGGAATAATGGTGGGCATGTTAAAATAATTAAAAATAATACAAAATAATTATTGCTGCTTATAAAACTCAGTTGTGTGCCACCCATTGGGTAGTGACTGAGCTACCAGGGGCTGCATACATTAGAAAACTGATTTTTCTTTTCCCAGAAGCTATAAATTTCCAAGACCTCATCAGATAGGATTGGTCTTCACATCTGCCTTCTCCATGATTGAATTTTTGTCTGGCTTGAATTTTGTAAAGGTCTTGTCCATGCTATCATAACTGCTCTGCTATGAGTTTATATATGTATCTGTTGAGTCAGAATCAGAATTTCCATGTGCTCATCTTCGTTTTTCTTTCCATTCTCTATGATGATACCTGGGCTGAGAAAATAGAAAATATAAAGTAAATATTCCTTTTATGAAAATAAATATAAATTCATGAATGTCCTATGATATAAATTACATGTTATGTGACTCTGATATATTTTGAACTAGTAGCAAATGATTTTAAAATACACATAATTAATAATAAATAATACCAAACTATCTGACTAGATCACAATACTCTTCTAAATATAAATAACACAATTGGGCAGAATCTACAACCAATGGTTTGTTTATATTTTACATACTTACTGCTATTATTCTTTTAATACTATTTCAAAGAAACATAAGGTTTGTTCAAAATATTTTTATTTTAATTTTTTTTTAACTTCATACTGTTTAGCCCATTTCTCATGCACCTTACTAGCTAGCTCTTTCATCTTAATTCAACCCATTTCTATAATCTACCTGCCATGTGGCCCAGCCCATGGCTCACCTGTATTTCTTGCATCTGTCTTCTTCAGGGATCAGATGGAGACTGACTAACTCCACCCTTCTCCTACCTGCTTGTCCTCTGATTCTCTACTCACTTCTACGGTTCTCTACATAGGCCAAACCAGTTACCTTATTCACATCATACAGAGAACATTTCTACCACATTTCCTCTTTTCTGTCTAATTAAAAAGGAAGGTTTCAAATTCCATATAGCAAAATTACAACAGAAAGGCTCTCAAGAAGGAATTACAGTCACAATATCCAGTCTATTTGTATTCATAAAATTAAAGAGAATATTCCATTATCTACCTTATCATTGTTAGACTAAAGTTTCATATCTAATATACCTTTTAAACCAAAAAGAACTATATCTATAATTATTAAACCTTCAACCACATCAAAGACCACAGAAGGATATATTATTATCCAAATAAACAAGAAGTGCAAGCAACTTCCAAAGTCTAGAAAATGAGAGAGATGACACCTGTCTGCCTGGATAGTCACCCAAAGTTCCTTTATAATGTTGGGGCACCATCGTCAGCCTATATGGCTCAAAGTCTCTGGCATACCTTTCAGTGATGCAGGAAATCTGACACAGTCCATCAGTTGCTTCTCTTTGTGTCCTGAAGAATGCCTGGCAATGTTTTTCTGCAAATCAGAAACCAGAAGGACCATCTCGGCTTGTTCTGCCAATGTTCAGAGGTCACTTTCCTATGGAACCTGCATGTCCAGTTTATACAACATACTATCAAGCAGTCAATACCAGAAATTTCTTGTCCAGTGGCTAACTGTTGCCACAAAGTGAATTCCACATGAAGTTTCTTCACTGGCCATTATTTTCCTGAAATCCATTGGTGCTGCCAGGAGCAGACCTGTCTCACTGTCCAGAAAAGTCCAACTTCTTAAATAATTTAAATGCCATATCCTGCTTGTCTTTGAAGTATTTGAAACTACCTATCTAGTTGAAATATATCTTTATATACCTACAAAAATCTAACTAACGTGACTATAAGTTTGGTTATCATAGATGACTATTAAGCTGTATTTCTCAATTGCACATTACAATTTTAAATGAGTTACATCAGCACCATATCTTAATCAAGAGTAGAAAAATACATATAGCATAACAAAATTGACTTTAAGTTTATATCAATCAATCAAAATCCACTTATCTTTTCTAATCATTCCTATATATTCTCCTCTCCCTTTTCTTTCTTTTTTTTAAAGGAGATTGTCTATGACCATTAACCATTTGTAATAAAAAAAAACATTAATAAGTAATATTTTGGGGAAATTGGACATAGCTTTCTTTTTTTTACTACTTCCTACTGTCAAAGGACATTGTTGATCTCATGGGGTCTTGAATCTGGATCATCTCAACTGGCTTCTTGGAAGCTGAGAATGTTCAGGTGGCCTTGGTAAATGAAACCACATTTGCCTAGAACCAATCCACAGGTTTTGATCTTCTGTAGAGACACAAGCAGAAGCTCTTTTCCCAAGCAACATATTCTTATAAACATATTTCAAGTCTAGATAGCTTTAAAGTATATGTATTTGTTTAACTTAGCAGCCTTAGCAATCAATTGTTTTTCTGCAGTTAGCTCATTAAAAGTTAAAAAATTAAAAGAAAACACAATAACCATAATCCAGACTCTCTGTTTATCTGCCATCATTACATGGCCTTCTTTAAAATTTTTATTTCTATTTCTCTTTCTTTAAGGGCTTTCTTTATGGTTTTTTTTTCTCTCTCTCTGAAGCCTATGCATATTTTACATACATTGTACCCTGTTGAGAGGTTTTGTGAATCTAAATCTGTTTTATTGAGAATCTTTAATCATATTCCAACCCAAAGAGCTTTTAAAATGTCGGTATCACTTTAATTGCTAACTCTGCCCCTTTTGGCGGCTCTTCAATATGGCGGAGGTGCCCACTGCATCTCTCTTGCTGCCAGAAAAAGAGTGGACTCTGGAAATGCTGCTGCCAGAAAAACTGTTTTGACTCTGTTTCCTTTCTGTTCAGTGTAAGCATAAACCTTAAATCAATCACACTTATGCCAAGCCTTCTGTGAATTGAATGAGTTTAAGGTGTGTGCCACAGACTCACCATTTTCAAATTCCAGCCTGAACACCACACTGTCTCTGTACCATAAATCAATTCAAATATGCAACTCAGAAAGCTGATTTTGGCTCTTTTTCAGTGATCTAGAATGCTTTTTAAGTTTTTTAAACTTTCTCAGGCTTTCTGAGGGTGTTTGGCCCACCCAGGGACACCATCTGTTGTAGAAAGTTTTCCAGGGCCCGTTTGGGCCCGGGGTTTGTACCTGGCCCACAGCAGCTTTTGTAACTTCAAATAAATGAATCAGACACTTATATTAACTTCATACTGTTTGGCCCATGTCTCATGCACATTACTAGCTAGCTCTTTCATCTTAATTCAACCCATTTCTATAATCTATCTGCCACGTGTCCCAGCCCGTGGCTCACATGTATTTCTTACATCTTTCTTCTTCAGGGATCAGATGGAGACTCAAGATATTTTTATTTTAAACACTGAATGTTTCTACTTTGTAGTTAACCAATCTCAGTATTTAGGTCCTGGCTACCTTTTTCTGTTGATATGGTAAGAAACATAACTAAAAACAGACTTCTTTTTTATCATAGCATTCAGTATATAGTCTATTATGGTCAATGCAACAGGCAATGATGGCCCTGGTCATCTTGCATCTACAATAAAGTAACAAGAATGATAAATACATACTTGCTACTACTCAGCTAATGTTATCCATTTTATATAGTCTTAGAGCCCCTGCCAAGGGAGTGCTTTTCTTTTCACTGTATAATTTAAGCTAAAATGAGGATGCTGGTAACTGAAAGTGAATACTCTACAAGAACAGCCTATTTGTCCAGTCACTAAGCTATGCATCTAGCACCTTAAATGCCACTTTTTAATAAATAAGAAACAGATAAATTTTACTTGAGATATATTTTCAAAATTCCTTTAATAACTAGGTTTGATCTAATTGGAAAAGAGCCTTTGTCTTTGCATAGAAAAAATATCCTGTACAAAGCCAGTTCTTGATTTAGTGAACAAATGCTTTAAAATCTATACAAAAAATGTTTGGTAGATATTTTCATGGAGCTGCTTAGACAAAAAAAATGAAGCAATAGAATGAATATGCTAAAATAATGGAGTGATAGATTAAAAACTAAGACTATAGCAAGAAATAGCCTACAATTCATTGCTAGTAATTATTTACACATTTCCATGTCTACAGTTATGTATATAATCTATAAGTATCAATGCAAAAATTTCAAATTTTGAAAGATTTTAATATGGTTATTAATATATAAAGAGAATAATCTATGAATTAATAATATTGAGTATCAAGAAGTAAAGTTCACATAAGAATTGGATATATCATGACCGTATAGAAGTTGGAATTTTTGAGATTTTTAACAAACAGTACAAGCAGAATTGTTTTTTGAATATTCTCTATGAGGTACTGTGCAATGGTTAAAAACACAATAGTAGCAAACATGGGCTTGCCATTGCCTTTATATTTCATGTTTTCCTTGGTGGATGATAAATAATTGGATTTGTTAATCCTACAAAGAACTTGATTTGTTGTTTGCTATTTGTTTGTTTGCTAACTGTCCCAAAATAGAGCTTTGCGATGCACAATAACCTTGTCATGAACTCAGTTTAAATTACTGAAAACTAACAATTTACCATTTTCTTGGAATTCAAGGAAAGAAATATTTTATATATATGTAATCTTGTTCAAGTGGTTAAAACTTGTTTTCATCTTGATTTAAATTTCATAGGTCATTTACATCTAAAACCTTAGCCATTTCTTTTAGATATTCCAATTTAGTGGAACATGGTTTTCTGTTTACTTTAATATACACATCATTTTTTTTTGGTATCTTCTAATCCTAATTGTTCAGCCACATTGTATGTAAGAGCTCAGAGTTCTTATAGGAGAATAGCACTAAATATATGTAGTATTCATATCTATGTCAATTCTGATTCAAAAGATGTTAATAATTTATCAAATATACTTTAGCATAAATAAAAATTTCTGTTTACATAATATTCTATTATGTTTAAGTTATCCTCTCAGTTCACATCAATGGATAAAATTATTTTTTACCCAATACACAATATCTTATATTACTTGCTTTCATCAAGAGAACAAACTAAAAGTTTTTAAAGCATGTTCATAAGATTTTCAGAATTTAATTAGTATCTTTTGTAAAGTTTTTCTTTCATATCTAGTTGTATTAACTGTATTAACTAAGATCTTTTAATGCTAAAATGCCGTAGATTTTTAAATGGCACTTAGAAAACAGAGTGTATGTTGAAAACAAAGAAGAATTTAAAACTATAAATGGAGAAGTGATGAGGATGGTCAAGCCATGAAGTAAATTTAAACACTTTCACTCTGCAGAGAAGGTTTTTTAAAAAGAAGTAAATACCAGAACCAGAAACAGTGATATGTGAGCTGCTTAATTAAACATTTTCTAAATAAATGGTACTGAAGAAATAAATCTTTTACATAAGGCCAATATGAGAGAATCTGGTCTAGGAATCCCCCTGTAAGTGCCTCTCAATGAGAATGCTGGAGAAAGTAAGTAGGATGACATCAGCACACCAGGTTTTTGTGGCCTGTGGACCTGTAGAGCTCCAAGGCAACAAGTGGGCAACAGCTACAAATGGGGACTAAGAGTAAATAAAGGATGAAACACTTTCTATTCTTTGTTGTTATTGTTGTTGCTCTGAAACTTTTTATTCTGAAAAATAGCAACACAAAGAAAGCACAAAAGTATCTGGCCTTCTTTATTGTTAAAAAAAAAAAAAAAAAAAAAAAACTTCTGTTTGGGAAAAATGCAAAGAAGAAGCCATATAGACATGTCTGCTAATCTTTTCTATTGGCCTCTTTACCAGTGAGTGGGTATTAAAAAAATGGTTGTAGCACTGATACAGTGTTGCTAAAGAGTGCCGTGATCTAGCTCCTGAATGGGAAAGATGTCATCTGTGGACTAAAATGATGGGAGTTTGGTCCCAGCCTGAAAGTCAATATGTTTCCCTTATTGCCTGTCTGAAGATCTACAAGTGTATAAAAAATGTCAGTGAATAGAGAATGAGAGTAAAACCACATTGAGTAAAAGGTCTCCTATATTCCAGTTGCAATGATGGAACCTGTGTACCCCATGGCTGTAACATGTGAGCTATCAGTTACACTCTGCTTTTCAACTATCTTTAGTGCTGTGGATGTAGAATCATAAGAAAATATATAGCTTTGCATTTAGAATCAGATTAGGTATACCATTTCTCAGTCTTTGCTCCCATCTGCAGACTGCCATTTTGAAAGTGGCCTTGAAGTTTATATGAACAATAAGCACCCACATTTCAAGTTTCATAAAAAGGAGAGTACCTATAAAATCATTTTAGAAATTCCCATTATAACTTATTGCGTTGTGTATAATGAGATATCTTCACTTTGAGTGGATATATCAACATATTTTTCTGTTCACAGTGAGCACATTTAACTGTCAAAGAACTTGTATATCATATTTGCATTTCTTTTCAAATACAGAATGTAAGAAATGTGAGCGGGTCTAATTCAGAAGCAGTCTGGTTTTTCTAAGCATGGTTTGCAAGTCAATAAATAAGAAGTTACATAATAAAGCAAAATTTGATAAAAATAAACTAGTAGAATGTTTAATGATGTAGAAGTGTTAAGTGTATTTATGTGGGAGGAGTGTCTCTCTCTGTGTGAATTAAGTATACTCAATCTTAAAAATAGTTTTTATGAAAAGAAGGATTTTATAAAGTGAAACCTATATGAATGTGAGAAATTCTTATTTATAACATTTTTAGGAAGACTATGTGGGACTTTTCTTGGTCTGGTTCTTGATCTAGCTTTAACAAGTAACACATCCTCAGGAATGTTCTTTGAGAGTCTCCAAGAAAGAGTATACTTCTTTACTACAACCAAGATCTCCATGGAGTGGAACCACAATGCTCTAGCTAAAGTATATTGTTAAACATGTAAACCAAGTTGAGCTATTGTCTATTTTCCCCCTCACTTCACAAAATGAAAGAAACTAGATTGAAACATGTGAGCAGGTTATATTGTCCTACAGATTTACTACAATTCTTTTTCTTTCAAAGAGCTATATTTTAATATAATAAAATAAATCTAATAAGACATAACATAAACTACCAACATTAGCCAGGACAAATCAACAAAAAGGAAAGAGCCCAAGAAAAGGAACCAGAATCAGAGACTCACTGTTTGCATGCTCAGGAATCTCATAGAATACTAAATTGGAAGCTGAAATATAAGCACAGAGGGTCTAATTCAGAACTTGTTTGCAAGACAGAATGCCCTGTGCTTGATACTTGAATCTCTGTGAGTACATATGAGCTTTTCTCATGTTGATTTAGATGGTGTCCTCCATCATCCCTGGTTCTTATACTCTTTCTGCCTCCATTTCTATGGGGTTCCCTGAGCTCTGAGGTGAGGAATTTGATCAAGATATCTAATTTATGACTGAATGTTAATGGTTTCTCTCTCATTCTCTGCCTGGAGCCGTGGGCTCCTGTATTTGCTCCCATCTGCTATAGGAAGAAGCTTGTTTGATGATGAATAAGCAATGCATTCATCAGTGAATACAGCAAAAATAACATTATGAGTCATTTTATCACTACATTTTTCTTAGACTAGTAGTATTTGGTTTTTCCCAATGTTCCTGAGCTATCTAGGTTCTGGTTCTTGGTCATTCAATCAATGTCAGGTGTTATATATCATGAAGTATGCCTTAAGTCAAATCAGTTATTTGTTGGTTACTGCCACAGGCATTGTGCCATTTCAGTATAGTTGTTAGTAATTGAGATTAAGTGGAGAAATGGCAAGCTTACTATGAATTTAATAATGCCCAATATAATCTATAATACTTAAAGAAATCTGAAGAAATAATATATGGGCAAAATCATACTATTTAGTATATGCCAAAAGAGAGAAAATTACATAAATGTTTAATTACATAGAAATATTATAGATACATATATAACAAATGTATTATATGTTTATATAATATATTGCATATAGATTATTTTGTACTGTTTTCTATATTCACAATGCACTAGTCATTTGCACATAACATTACATTAAAAAATAGTAAAAGGAGATGGAAAAATGAATAGAACAAAACAGAAAAGTTTCAGAAAAGCTACACAACTATTACCTGCCTATAAGCAAAGCTACTAAAACAGTTCCATGGAGGAAGGACAAGCTTTTTCCTGACTATGAACAGCAGTGAACAAACCATGACCCAAGTCTCATACCAGATAAAAAGTAAGTCAAAGTAAATTGTGAACTGGAATGTAAAATTTATAACTATAAATCACTGAAGGTAGAAATATAAATGTGTGTGTGTTTGTGAATTGATGCTAAAAAACTGTCAATGGAAAAACAATGGTAACTTAGAAGTCATAAAATTTCAGTATTCTGAGATCTCTTGAAAGTCTACAACTAAATGCATCTCCTCCCATTTAGACATGTATAAAAGGTAAGAAGATATCCCAGAGGATGTAAAAATGACAAATAAGCTAATGAAAAAAGTATTCAGAATCAGTAGCTGTCAGAGAAATAAAACACAATAAGGTATTCCTGTGCTGCATGGATGGTTAAAAACAATGACAATAACAAAAGAAACAGACAAAAAAATAACAAAAATTGTTCAGTGTAACATCTAATGACAGTGAGAGTGGGGAGAGTCTAGATGCTCACAAATGTTTGCTGGGAACTGGGAAGTAAATTGCTATTATAAAAATCAGTTTGACAGTTTCTTATAGGAAAACTGCACACTTATACCTGAACAATAAAAGGTGTTACACAAAAAAAACCCATAGCAAATAATGACATTTATTAATATCAACTCCAATACAAAAACAACCTAGATTTCTTTTTAACAGAATACATAATAGATTAACTGCTAAGCATTCATAACATGGATACTATTTAGCAATAAAAAATAAATTATTCATTGTGATATTGTCGTAATCAGTAGGCAGGAGAGATCTCATATTTCTTATTAAACTTTAGGCACATTAATATTTAGTATTATGTGTTGTGGAAAATATTACTGAAACTTTACTATGCATATAATTTTGTTATTGTCTTAAAATTATTGTTTAATAATAACTCAATGATGAAAAATATCAAAATATTTACATATATATAAATTGTAAAATATAAATAGTTATCAATGAATTTGTTAAAAAATTATTTTTTTCAGTTTTTGTCTTCTTTTTTAAATTCTGATTTATTTATAAAATAAAATCCTTTTTTATGTATCCCTTTTTCCTCCCTCCCTTCCCCCTCCTAATCCCTCCAGGTCAGCCTTCAGCCTCCCTCCTCCCCATTCCTCCATCCCCTCCCCACAAAAAGCAAGAAGTCCCAAGGTGGATCAGCCCAGCATCCACTCCAGGCATGTCCAATTTCCTCATCCTAATGTGAAGACTGAGTTAGGTGTTCCTCTGGAAGGAATGGACTGCGAAGTGCCAGTCTATGCACAGAAACACAGTCTGATTCCTCCCCTTGAGGCTCCACATACTGCCCAGGTCAGTGGACAGTTGCCTATCCTTGGGGGGGCCTAGTTCCTTTCTTTTATGGTTCCCCAGTAGCTGTTCTTGATTCAGTGAGCTCTCCAGAGCTCCAGCCAGCAACCACTGTGGGAATTTTCCTCATAAGCCCTATCTACTTACACATATAGACTCTTCTCCCCTGCTCTCAGCTGGACCAGGATCTCAGTGTACATAGAAAATATATAAATATAAATAGCCATCAATGAATTTGTTTAAAAAGTAAATAACATTTCTAAGTAAAAATCCTAATATATAAAGCCTTGCAATTTTAGAACAACGTGTGCTTTTTCACTTTTTGTCTTTTTTTGTGAGATTATAGTAAAATACACTTCTCCCACTCCTTTTCTCACTCCAAAATCTCCAATATACCCTCATTTCTATCTTGACAATTGATGGCCTCTTCTTTAAATAATTATTATCTCATGATTATATATACTTACAATATATATTCATAAGTATAAGCTGCTCAGTCTGTATAATGTTACATATATATAATAGTATTTGTCTTTCATCAAGAAATATGTTACCTTCTAATAGTATAGACATGTCAAAAATCTGTGAACATGTAAAGTATTATTTTCAGTTTTTCTTAAATATTACTATACCTTATATTTTATTTTTTAATTCAGTTATGCCCTGATCCTCATATTGCTATTTGTGTATGTATTTTTACTTGCTTCAGTTGTGTTCTATTTTGATTCCAGGTTGTCACCCTTGTGAGAAAGCATTATACCACTAAACTTCAGCCCTAGATAAATATTTAACATTCTAGTTTTAATTGTGAAGCTGCCTCTTCTTGTATCGATAGTATATTCCTTACATAGAGTTTGGTCATGTGGTACCAAATTATCAGCAGTACATGAAGAGGATAATATACTTACACTAATTTTTTTAGAGTTGATCACTGAAATTTTATGTATTTCATCAAGGTCAACAAATATAATATTTCAATTCTCCAACTTGCACATGATATGGGATGGACTAACATGGCCTTTGTATGGACTCATTGACTGGATCCTTAGGTGTGTGTTGTAGATGAAATTTACAAAATCTTTTTTTTTCTTTTCTAAACAACTCATTTGGAATGAAAGCACTAATCTGAAAATTATTATATAATATGATAACATAACTATAGCTTGTTGGTACATTTGCTGAATGTAGCCAAAATCAGTGACAGTTCTGCCACTGATAATAGGAAAATGAGGACAGACACATATACACTATGTGTGCATGCAGCTCACAGTTTAGTGGTGATAGAAATTGAATGAAGTAAAGAATGAACAATTAGTATCAGTTGATGGTTTATTTCATTTAAGCATTCTATTATTCATTTATTTTTTTCATTCATTTTATATATTAACCACTCCCTCTTTCCATCTAATCTTCTCCCCATCCACTCCTCCTATGTCCTCCTGCTTTTAGAAATGGGCAGGGTTGCCATAGGTGTCAACAAAGCATGACACATCACGTTGAGGCAGAACCAAAGCTCCCGCCCACCCCTCACCCCTCCATACACATAGCATAAGGCAGGGCAAGGCAACCCAGCATGGGGACAGGTTCCCAAACACCAGTTTATGTGCCTAGACAAGTCCTGATTCCACTGCTGGAATGGCCATAAACATACTAAACTCAAACTTCACAACTGTCACCCACATGCAGAGGGCCTAAAGACCTAGATCAGTCCCATGTAGGCTCCCAAACAGAATCCATGAGCTCCCAATAGCTTAGGTTAGCTGATTCTACCTCTTTCACTCATTCACCTCCATCATGGACCTTGAGTTCCCTTGCTATGCTTGTGTAAATTCTCCCTTTCACATCAACAGAACTCCTTGAGCCTAGACCAGTGCTTGGTTATGGTTTTCTGCATCTGCTTCCATCAGGTTACTGGATGAAGGCTCTCTGATAACAATTATGATGGTCATCAATTTGATTATAGGAAAAGGCCAGTTCAGGCACCCTCTTCACTATTTCTAGGAGACTTATCTGCGGTCATCCTTGTGGATTCCTGGGAATTTCCCTGGCAGGAGGTTTTTCTCTAAACCAGAAATGATCCTCCATCAAGATATCTCTTTTCTTACTCTCTGTCTCCATTCCGTTTTTGCCTGGGATTTTGTGTTCAAGTTATCGAATTATTGCTCTTTCTATTATTAATAATTTTTCTCCTGCTATTCTGCTACTAGAGTTTTGGTTTTTTGTTTTTCATATTATAAATAAGATCATATTTTTATCTTAAGTTTTCTTTTATTTAAATGTTGAGATCTTATATATTAGTATAATTGATTGAGAAATTTGGATATGATTTGAAATAAAGAACCAATCATTGGTTTTATGCAGCTAATTCAGCTTTTTCAGCATAGTATATGCATTTTCATGTGAGTGTGAAATTGTGTGTGCATGTACTGATTTTCATGTATGCATGTAGCACAAATTCTCATTTTAATAAAAGAGATTCAGAGCCAGATATTGGGGAAAGGTTGAAATATCAGAGAGGGGAAACGCCACAGTCAAATCCTACCCACCTATCTTCCAACTTCCTCAGCCTCACTCCTGATCACTTCTAATTGCTGCTGTTTTCCTAAGCCTGCCTTAAATACCCTTCTTGCCTAGCTGTATCCCATCCAGGTTAGAATTAAAGGCGTGAGATACTCTATTTGGTAGTCAGCCGTGAACTCACAGAAACACAGAAAGATCTCTGTGGAGTTATGGGATTAAAGGCACAGATAACCACTTCTGGCTTTCCCTCTACTGGGATTGAAAGTTCATGCCATTGAAGCCCAGCTGTTTGACCTTGTACTCAAAGACCCAGAACTCTTGGAGCTATCTCTGCCTAAGTTTGACTGAGGGTTGATTGCTTGATATTCCAGATTTTATTAAATATGTAAAATATCACCACTTGTACATGCAAATGAGCATGTTTGCATATGCATGTGGAGTCCAGAAAAATCAGCGTTTGTTTATATCCCCTAATTCTCTTCACCTTTGTCTTTGAGACAGGCTTTGTTCCCTCACAGAATCCAGACTCACTAATTGGATAGATGTTTGCCAATTAACTTCAGGGATTTCTGTAGTCTGTTACTCCAGAGCTGATATACATGCATAACCTCAATCTAGATATTTATGTGTGTCTAGAATTGAAGCTTAGGTTTTTAATGCTTGTTTAGAAAAAAAAAATTCCAGTATAACTCATCTTGCCAGTCCCTCAAGATAAAAATTTTAATGGTATATTTTTCTCATTGTGGTCTTGAAATCTTTGTCTTATAATATTTTTATGAATGTATTAACTTTGTTCATTGAGCAAACTATAAATATCAGTAAAGGTAAAATATAATGTTTAATCTATGAAGATAATGTTACTTATTTCACATCAACAGTGTGCTTATTTAGTAGTATTTATAATCCTGTTTTAGTAAAAATTTGCTTCTCAAAATAAAATACATAAAATTCTACAATTGATGAAGTTAATTTTCCAAACTCTATCATGTAATCAGATCATGTATTTTATTTATTTTGCTTCATATGAAATTATTGTGAAAGCCAAAGCAATAAATTGGTATTTGTTGATGAATAAAAGTCTCTGCTCTCTCTGAGTAAAAACCTTCAACTTCATAAGGAAGAAAAGTCAGCCTAGTTACTAGGTTGGTGTGGCCAAAAATTAAATTTCAAGTTTATCTGAAGTCAAGAGATTAAAGAATATACTCTGAATTTAAAGTACAAATAAAATTGTGTCTCAGTTTTACTGCTGATTGATGATATAAATTATCTTGTGTTCCTGACATATTTATAACAAAACATCTGCTTCTGGCTAATAAACCAACAAAGTATATACACATTGTGGGGATGAATAAAATTGCAATAAAGATGAGAGAGATTGACGTTGAAAGTTAGATATAATAATAACATTTTTAGATTCAAGGGCAGTGTTAGGACAAATGTCTCACCTGTAGCAACAGAAATGCTAGCTTTCTAAGTTGAAATTGAAATACATCAAAAAATTTTAAAATACCTAGTAGGTATTTATTTTCAATGTTGTGCTATCAAAAAATTCAGAGAAATGGAACAGTGAGTTGGCTCAGCAGGTAAAACGTACTTGCCATCAAGCGTTATGACCAGAGTCCAATCTCCAAATTTACATGGTAGAAGGATTTGTCATCTGACTGTATAAATATACTGTGATACATGCTTCTTGCTCCAAATACGTAAGAAAAATAATGCATGGGCTGGAGAGATGGCTCAGCCGCTAAAGGCCAAGCTCACAACTGCTGAGAAATATATATATATAGATACATAAGATTTCTACACATCATGAGTTGAAAATATATTTGTTATTTAGAATAACTTAATTTTATGTATGTTAACTTAATTGCTATTTAGAATAACAAAATTTCATGTTGTTTCAGTGACAAAAGATTTTATGACCAATCCTAAGAAATTATAATTAGTCAGAAAGGGTGGAGGCTTCATGTGTGTCCAGATCAACACTGTATTTAATGAGTTGAGTAGGTATTTTCTGAGTAGGTATATTCTGTCTAGCTAACTCTAATTATTATCTATCTTTTATTCAACATAAGATTTCAAGGTTAGTATGTTGAGCCATGTTTGATTGTTTGGGCCAATAATTCTAGATTCTAGATAAGCTGAGGCAAGGGAATCATGATTTCAGTGCTTGACTGGTGTACAGAGTAAAATCAATACCAACTTGTGCAATTTAGTGAGGCCTCTTTTCAAAATTAAAAAAAAAAAATCTATAGAAAGACACAGAGCAAGAGATTGAAAATTATACCTCAAATTGTGAATTAGGAAGTTATTTTAATTGGGAATATATTCACTAAAAATGTGACTAGTGCCAACTGGGATGGATAAAACATGAGCTGTTTTGGGAAATTTGAATTGTTTTTGCCTATGATCTTCCTGGGGACACAGTAACAAACTTCCACTGCTGTACAATAATCTTTCGATCACTGTAAAAATTTGTCACTCAAATCAGTTTAGTAAAACACTGGTTGGCCAAGCATGAAGTAGAGGCAAGTTGATCAAAATGAGAATATTGGGAAGGAGAGAGCCAAGTGTTGCCTGCCAAATGCACAGGAAGCAAGAAGAGAATGTCATGGTGAGAAAAGGTATCAAGCACCATGGCTGAATATACATAGGAATTTTGGGTTAATTTAAATGGAGCAAGTTAGTAATAAGCCTGAAATACTGGCTTAGAATTTATAAGTAATATTAAGTCTCCAAATGTTTATTGAGAAACTGGCAGGTAGGAGAGAACCAGCTGTCTACATTCTATTTCATCTACAAAACTTACCAAGTAATAACAGATGATAGAAAAAATATTATGTAAAAGTCCAACATGTAGAAAAAAAATGAATTTACTGAGGTTATGTATAGAAAGCAATAGTCTAAGGTAGCTCAAAGTGCAAGTAAAGCATCCATCCCAACAGAAAGTCTCATCTCAGCATGCTTGATATTTTTCCTTTAGTTGTATAGTAGAATCTGTCCTCTTCTATTTACCTTCTACATTCTTTGGACTCTGGCACCTCAAAAGATAATAGTATTAGGTGCAGCTTGGACTGAATTACATACAGGTGGAAAAAAGATAAAAGGAGTAGTTGAGATTTCAGGTGAAATTTTTATGTCCTCCATATCCACTTCTTCCATGAGAAATCATCAACTGGTCTGATATTGAAGAGCTCCTTCAAGTGGTGATACCTGTTTTGACATCAACATTAGTGTTTGCCCTGTTAGCAGGAGAGTGTTATTAATCTCTATAGCAAATCAGCATAGGTTCATGTACTGCATAAATATAAATAGTACTGTATTTTCAAAAGAGTTCTGAAGTCCCTTCTAGCTCTGGTGCTGTAAAGAGACTTGAATACTTAGAATATTTACTATTATTGCAAAAGATCCAGCTTCATTTCCTAGAAACCAAATACAGCTTATAATTATCCATGACTTTACTTCCTGGTTATGCAAAAGCCTTTTTTTGCCTGTATTGGCAACAGGCTCCTGCAGTATAGATAAGTATATGCAAGGATATACATACAAAGAAACAAATAAATATAAAAGATAAATCTTCATTACAAAATTCTAGGTAGTAGATAAATAATTCCTAGAGTTATAAAATAAATTTAAGTCACTAAAGTGGATATAAAATGGAGAGAAGATGGCCATGAGTAGACTCACAAGGAGTTATGTCTTTTGATGATGGTCAAAAATAAAAATAGCAATACCTAATATTGATGCAGTTTGTTTCTCAGTGGAAGAACATGTTAAATACTTGGCTAATATTAGTATTTTTAGATGTATAAATTACTGCTTTTAGAAATTTTCTTTTTTGAGATTATAATATATTTGCATCATCCTTCTTGCCCTTGTCTTTCTCCAAATTCTCCCATTTACACATTCCTGATCTTTTTCAAATCATGTTCATTTTTATTGTCATTGAATGAATATATATGTTTATACATGTATATTCCTAAATATAAACTGCTCAGACTGTAAAACATTACCTGTATATATTTAGAGTTGAATGCACTGTATAACCAACAGGTGTGATCCTTCCTGAGGAAGAGTATTTCTTTGATTTTCTAGTTCTTTGTGGGTTTATATGTTATGAGCTAAATAAGTACGATGATAGTAGACATGTCACAAAGGAAGGGGAAATACCATAGACATCCTAATAATTTTTATGAGCTTTAGTTGGCAATAGGAAATTTATGCGTTTGGCCTTGATCCACTTTAATTGGGAATTCAAGCCCAGTTGTTTTGTCTCTATAGGCAGATGGCATTTTGTAATAAGAGTTCTGGCCTGGCCTAGCCCTTAGATGCAGAACAGCAGTCCCAAATAATCACACAAAGCCTTATGTTAATTACATGCTGTTTAACTTATGGCTCAGGCTCATTATTAGCTAGCTCTTACAACTTAACTCAATCTATTTCTATTAATCTATGTCTTGCCACATGGCTAGTGGCTTTACCTGTATTCAATTACATCTTGCTCTTTTGGGCAGCTTTCTCAGTGTCTCTGTCTGACTCTGCCCTCCTTCCCCATTATCTATCTATTTTCTGCCTGCCTTACATTGGTATTTTGAGATTGCCAGCTGTTTTTTGGATTAAAATAGATCCAATAATCATTTTCATCATTTCTATATCAGCATTCAAATCTAGTACTCACTATGTCTTATTATGCGTAGAAGCCTTAAGGAATTGATATATTCAAACTGTTTTCATTTGGAACAGAAAGAAAACCTTGAGCTGTTTCTTTCTATAAGTTTCTGTTATAATATCTTCAATCAAGCCTCCTTTCTATTCATGCTAACATACTTTCTTTGAAAACTTATAATTATAGCCTTGATCAAGCTACACTTACACATTATACTCCTAACCAAATGGAAGTTATAATGAGTTTGAAGTATATCCATAAGTTATACTTTAAAATACACAAAACAAAGAATTTTATATATTAACACTTATATATAAATTACTACTTACATTTTCTTTTCTTTTTAAAAAAAAGATTTATTTATTTTTTTATACACACACTATACAAAAGAGGTTACCAGATGTCATTATAGATGGTTATGTGTCACCATGTGGTTGTTGGGAATTGAACTCAGGACCTCTGGAAGAATAGTCAGTACTCTTAATCTCTGAGATATCTCTACAGCCAGCCCCACATTTGCTTTTCAATATATAACTTTGTTAAAGTTGGCAACATAATTTTCTAGTATTAACACAAAAAAGATGGATTAGATGAACATACTAGCCATGGCTTAACAATACATTTTGAAAATGTGACATTTTATTTAATCATGTATTTACACAAGTATGTACCACAATGACTGGTCTTAGAAACAAATTATATAAGCATTTTCTTTTTTTTAATTCTTTTTTTTCTTTATTTATTTTGTATTTATCAAAAAACCAGTAAAATGAATTTAAAATGCTGGTAAGTTAACAATAACTATAAAGAAGATAAAAATCATACGCATGACTTATCAAGGGTGATAATGCAAATAAGACTGCTACACATATATTTACTTTGTGTTCAGCTTTCCCTCTGAATTTTTTTTCCATCCCTGTATATCCCCATTCAAGGTCCCTTCCCCCTCCCACCACATCAGGACATTTTTTCTTCTCCACAACTCCCCATCCCCTCCCTGGGCAGGGAACAGACAGTCCTACGGTCCCACTGACCCAATAATGCTTAGATCAGTCTCCACTCCTGGCAAATCCAGTTTTGTCCCCCCTCCCTCAAGAGTGAGTCAGGTATTCCTATAGTTGGAGTGGGATCCAAAGGGTCAGTCCAGGGTGTTTCTGATCCCAAGCTGTTCAGTGGTTGTGGTTTGCAGCTTGGGCATGCTTGGCTCTTTTTCTTGTTTGTTTGTTTAGAGACCACTAATGAGTGAGTACATCCCCTGCTTATCTTTATGAGTTTGTGATAAATCGCTCAGGAGGATATTCTCCAAATCCATCCATTTGCCTGCAAATTTTAAGATATTATTTTTTTCTTACTGCTGAGTAGTATTCCATTGTGTAGATTTACCACAGTTTGTTAATCCATTCTTCAGCTGAGGGACATCTAGGTTGTTTCCAGGTTCTTGCTATTACAAATAATGCTGCTATGAACATAGTTGAGCTAATACATTTGGAATGTGAATGTGTCTCTTTAGGATATACACCCAGAAGTGGTATTTCTGGGTCCCTGGGGAGATTGATTCTCAATTTTGTAAGAAACTGCCATATTGCATTCCAAAGTCGCTGAACAAGCTTACACTCCCACCAACAATGGAGGAGTGTTCCCCTTGCTCCGCATCCTCTCCAACATAGGCTGTCATCTGTGCCTTTTATCTTAGTCAGTCTAACAGGTGGAATCTAATTGGAATCCGTGAGAAACAGATTGAAATTTCTGGCCCGGAAGATTACTACAGAATAAAGTCAAAATCAATGCATATGGGTAAAAGAGTAGACAATTCCTGCTCAGACAGAAGAGGTGATTTTACATATTTGCTATGAGGGCATTGCTATTCCACAGGAAGCTTTTGAGCCTGGAATACTGCAGTGTAGGACTTCAGGCAATAGGGTCAATAACTGAATTCCCATTTTAAATCTTCCTAAATGCATGGAACATGCAATCTTCTGGGCAGGGAAAAACTGGAGGGAGATTTATCTGAAAATCATTCTCCACAACCACATACAAACACAAGGAGAAGAATACTCTGGTCCTAAAGGAGTAGTTAGGATTACTAAAAGTAATGTTTAAAATCAAGGTGGAGAAACAATAATATGTCAATAATTAAGATTATTGTATATCATGGCTATAGTGATACCCATTTGTAATAATAGCATTTGAAAGACAGATGCAGAAGGATTCCATCTGAGGCCACCTTAAGATACATAGGGCAAGTGTGTCTCAAAACCAGCAAACAAACAAAATACAGATGTAACAAGATATTCTTGAATATAGTTACTTGGAATAATTTACAAATAAAATGAATAGCTTCTGTCTTACAAAAAAATCTTCACATTTTTCCTTTCCTTTAATACTCATAAACTGTCGTAGACATCTTGGAAGTTATCCAATTAAAGATAAATAATAATTCACCTTCAATGATTGAGTATGGTAATAATATATATATATACATACATATATATAATCTGTCAACTGAAATGGTTTTAGTAGTAAAAATTATAAAAAGGTTTCAATATTATTCAGGACACTATGACAAACTAAAGTTAAAAATTCTGATCTCTAAAATCTAGGAGGATGGAAGAAGAGCTTAGAAAAGTATTAAGTGCACCATTAAAAGCATGAGTAAAGGAAGAACATTCTGAGGAGAGAGACATAAAAAGTGAAAAGCAGAGCAAAACTTTTGACCCTTTAACCCCTATCAGACAACTGGATAGAGGCTGTGAAATAGCAGGCTGAAACAGACATCGTTGCTTACAGTGAGAATGCCAGGAAGGCCATTTTTCAATGTGCAAAGAGAAACTAAGGAACCTAGCAAGACATCACAGTCAAGGACATGAAATAATGCTACATATCTCATAGACTAAAGCATTGCACCCTTCTGTGATTTGAAAGCTTACGTCAGCTCACAGCTTCAAATTGGGATTGGGAGTATCCATATAGATATACTCTCCTAGTATTTCCACATACATTTGTCCCTCTATGTCTGGAGATATTTACAAGAGATCATGCATAAACCATGATGGAATTCACTCATGTTAAGTGTAATGGATAGTGCTTGCATACAGTTGCATGTTGTAGAGATAAGGAGGAGGTCACCTTTCACTAGCTCCCATCAGAGAGTGGTATTTTTAATAGCCAAAATCTGGAAGCATCTCTCAAAAATCCTCCTGTGCTATACTGGATAGAAAAAATAGTTTTTGTACAGTGATGCATTAGTAGCTCTGATAAAATACTGTGACTGAAGCATATTATTGAAGGAAGATTTATTTGCACTCATGGTTACATAACAACCACAGTCCATTACCATCTCTGCAGACAAACATGGCAGCAGACAGGCACGACTGCAAGTAAAGCAGTGAGCATCTATGTCAACCCTCTCACAGGAAACACACAAGCAAACTAGAAATACAGGAGTTTATAAACTCCCAAATCCTCCCTTTAGTTGAGTATTTTCTATAGCAGAGTTATACTTCTTAGGCCTTCCCAAGCTGGACTTCTAACTTGAGAACAATGTCCAAGACTGTGTGAGGTAGATCTCACTTAAACCTCTAAAAAGGACAGATGTATTTCTATAACTTTTTAAACAATGTTTAACTCTGAGATTTTTTTTCACCTTGAAAATATTTTTGTCTCACATAATATATACTGATTACATTTCCCCACCCTCTACTCCTCTAGTTTATCCTCAACTACCCTCCTAACCAATCCACTCCCTTTATGTCTCTCATTTTTAAAAAATAAACAGCAGGCTTAAAATTAATAATAATAATAAAATATAACAAAATAAACTAACTATCACATCAAAGTTGGATAAGACTGAGTATAATTTTCTGTTCCAGTAGCCAGCTCCCAAATAACCACATGAAGGCTTACTGTTAATTATAAATGCTCAACCAGTAGCTTAGGCCAGTTACTAACTAGCTCTCACAGCTTAAATTAACCTAACTTCCTAATTTACATGCTACCTTGTGATTCAGTATCTTTCTTTGCCATGGCATGATCATCTTGCTTCTCTTACATCTATCTCCCTGTGACTGCCCTTCTTCATCCAATAGTTCTCTCCCTATCTGAAAGTCCCACTTGATTTTTTCTTGTCTAGCTATTGGCTATTTAGTTCTTTGTTACGTGATGAGAGCAACACATCTTTACAGTGTGCAAAAAGATTAATCCACAACATAAGACAAAGAAACAAAAGAATAGAACCAAATGGAAGGAAATAGAAACAGAGAATTACTCCTTCATACACTTAAGAATCTTATGAAAACACTAACCTGGGAGCTATAGTATATATGCAGCAAACCTGATAGTGACCCATGAAAGCCTTATGCAATAGTTTCCTCTGTGTTAGTCTCTGTCAGTTCATATGAGCTGTGATCATGGTAATTTAGTGCTAAATTTACTTCATTTTCTTTGTGTTCTCCATCCCTTCTGGTTCTTTTATTTTTTTCTGCCCCCCTCTTCAACAGGGTTCCCAAGCTCTGAGGAAAGGGATTTGAAAGAGGCAGATGACTTAGGGCTGAGTGTTCCAAGGTCTCTCACTCTCTGTATAAGGTTTGGTTGGGACTCTTTTTATTTGTTCTAGGGTGCTATAGGAGGAAGCTTTTCTGCTGATGTTGGAGCAAAGTACTGATTTCTGAGTCTATCAGAATGACATGAGGAGTCATTTTTTTCATTGTCTTTGTTTGTTTCCTTTTAGAACCATAGTTTCCTCTTTCTTCTATTCCTACTATTTCGACTTTGTCTTGCCATAATGTTCCAGACTTCGTGGGTGTTTTGTGTCATGGGTTTAAATTTACCTTTTTTTTCAGTCAGTGTACATTTCTTCTATCATATCTTCAACAGAAGAGATTCTTTATTCCACTTACTGTATTCTGTTGGTAATGATTTCCTCTGTAGTTTCTGTTCCTAGATTTTTCAGTTTCATAATTCTCTCAGTTTGAGTTTTTTATTGATTGTATTTTTCCCAGGTCTTGAACAGTTTTATTCATTTCATTCCACTGTTAATCTGTTTTACTGGATTTCTTTAACGAATTTATTAATTTCCTCCTTAAAGAACTCTAAAGTGCGTGCTGTTTAAAAGATCTTTTTCTTGTACCTCAGCTGTGATGGAATATCCAGGCCCTGCTGTGGTAGGGTCAATGATCTCCAGTGGAGACATATTGAACAGGCTGTTATTGATTGTGTTTCTACACTGTCATCTAGGTATTTTGGGTTGGGAAAAATGTAGATTTAGGTACTGATATCTGGTCTTGTTTTTTACAGATGGGTATTTTGTTCCTTGGTTTCTGTTTCATCTGGTTATAAGGAGAGTGTGGTGGATGTGTGTTGCATGGTAGAAAGGTCAGTGGTCAGAATATCTGTGGCCACTGAGGATTCCAGGCAAACTGTGATTCAGGGTATTGGAAATTGACACTTAGGTATAAAATTGCACTGCGATCCACAGAAGGGAGGAAAATAGGATGTTACACCAGGATTTATTTAGTTCCCTGGGAATTGGGGCAGAGAGTGAGAAGAGGCAACAGAAGAAGGTCTACTAACAGAGTTGGGTATGAAACCGGAGATTAAACTTGGAAGGATGGAGGAAGAGGTTTAGATTGGTAGCTTACTTGTTTCCCAGGTCAGAGTACCCAGTGTATTCCCAGGGACGCCTGCTGGAGTTGGTATCTAAGGTAAACAATGAGTAGGAAAAAATCTGTGTAGTCTACAGGAGAAACAGAAGGAGAATGGGAAGTAGCATCAGATGGACTGCTGAAGGGCTATAGATGATACTGGGTTGGATTTATAGAGTAGAGGTAATAGGTGAAGATGAGCAGTTTTTCTCCCTGTTTCCCTAGTGAAAGAGGACTATGAGTTTCCACAGGTGGTGTCCAGCACAAAGCAATAAGTAGGGGAAAGGATTTGGGAGTGGAAGTTTTTTTTTTAATGACTGGAGTTAGGGATGAGAGTGAGAAACCTTCTGCAGGTCTTGTGCTGCAGAACTAGATGCGAGAATAGGGTATTGGAGTTGGAGGAAAGGAAGGAGGCATGAGTAAGAAGAGAAGATATAGGAGGGGGAGATCTGTTAGACAGACTGGAGTTGGATTAGGAGAGGAAGGGAGGCCAAGGCACATGTTCTGCTACTGAGCTAGGGATTAGACTGTGGGATTGGTTTCTGAAGAGCAGACAGGAAAAGTGAATATGTGCAGTTGTCTTTCCTGTTTGCCAGGTCAGAGTAGACTGTGGATTCCCTGGAAATGTATGTTAGAGTTGGTGTCAGAATTAATGCAATAAATCAGGGGAGAGAAGATGGAAGGGAAGACCTGACTGATCCATGGGAGATGGGCATGAGAAAGGCTGTGGTAAATATTCCACTGTGAAGACAATGTAATACTGGGGAAAGGATTTTGAAGGAGTGGGGAATGATGAAATTCTGCAGTTGGCCTTTCCCTTCCCCTACCTAGTCTAAGTGGATTATGAGTTCCAAGGAATGCCTGTTGTCTTGGAGTCTAGTATAAAGGACTAAGTCTGTGGAGGAAAGATAGAGGAGGAAGATACATGCAATTGACTAGAGATGGGGCAGGAGGGAGGGAGGCTGCAGCAGTGATTCTCCTGAAGGTTTAGAGATAAACTTAGGTATTGGCTTTGGAGGACAGAAGAGAGACATGAAGATCTGCAGTTAGCTGTTGTAGGACATTTCCAGAGCCCATTTGGGCCAGAGGTTTGGACCTTGCCCACGGCAGCTTTTTCCCCCAAAGAAATGAATCAGACACTTATATTAATCTCATACTGTTTGGCCTATGTCTCAAGCACATTACTAGTTAGCTCTTTCATTTTAATTGAGTCCATTTCTAGTATTCTATCTGCCACGGGTCCTGGCCCGTGGCTCACCTGGATGCCTTACATGGTTCTTCCTTGGGGGGGTTGGATGGAGACTGACTAACTCCACCCTCCTTCTACCTATCTGTCTTCTGATTCTCCACCCACTTCCATGGTGTTCCACATAGGCCAAACCAGTTACTTTATTTACAGCATATAGAGAACATTTCCACCACTGATAGCCTACTTGCTCATGTCACAGCAGCATGAGCATATGGTAGCATTTTTCCATATCCTGTTGGACAGGAACTGGTAATCAGATTCAACCTTGAAAAGCATGCCTGAAATAATCTACTTCCTGAAGTTTCTAGAACCTCCCAAAATAGAACCACTAGTTGGGGACCAATCCTTCATTTACACCAGTCCATGGGATTAGGGTCTGTGTGTGTGAGGAGTCTCTGCTGCAGTTGTTGACTGGGGTAAAGTAATGAGTAGATGGAGAAAAAGGAGAAGGGACAGGTTTGTGTGATTTACTGGAGGTAGGAGAAAAGGAGCAGGGGACAGGGCAGCTTACAGTTGGCTGTGATCTGGGGATAAAACTGGGAGAATGAATTTGGAAGACATAAAGGAGAAGAGAATATCTGCAGGAATCTATCTGTTTCCCTGTGCAGAGTCGGCAGTGTGTTTTCAGAGAGTACATTCTGGGGTTGGTGTCCTAGTGGGATGAAAAATACAGCAAGTGTTCTGTTGTGCATCTTGGGATGAGTCTGGGGACTTGAAGATATGCCATTAGCCTTCCTGCTTTCTTGTACAGATTGACATGTTTATTCACAAAGAATTCTGGATGGAGCTGGAGTCTGAGATAAAGTAATGAATGGGTGAACGGATGTTAGAAAGGGAATACCTGGCTGTGTGATTGACTGAAGATGGTTTGGGATGGGGACGGGGCTTCAACCAGTGTTGGGCTGCAGAGCTGGGAGTGAGACTGGTGGATTTGATTTAGTGGAGCAGAAGGAGTGATGAATATCTGCAATTAGCCAATCTACTCTTCTGGTTAGAGTTAGAATATTTTTCAATGTATTTGGTTCAAATTCATCTCATCTTCTTTAAGTCCACTATATCTCTCAATCCACTTCCACCACACTAGACACCAAACTTCCTGTCTGCTTTTCTTTTTAACCTACTCAACTCCATTTGCATTGCTCAAATAATCTTGTGTATAGGGTCATTTACTGACACTTGGTTCACTTATAAGTGGCCACTGTCTTAAAGAAATGTGATTTCCCCCAAAGCAATCAGTTAACAATAGCTCATGAGTTAGAGAGGAACTAGTTCCCACTTCTGTACTTGGTGTTGGTACTCTGTCAGACTTAAGCTTTCTTGGTCTGGTGCATGAGGGTACAATCTCTGTGACAACTTCCTCATTGTGAAAGATGATACTGTTTTAATATAGTTACCTGCCTCCTCTTGCTCTTCAGGTGATCTTCCCACACTGTTATGTTATGATAACATGTATACCTGTGTGGCTGAAAGATGGTGAGAGATGAAGGCCCCATGCCCAATATGGGCATGGTAGAAGGTGGCAAGGCAGTAGGAGACACTCAGAATGTGTCCACATGGAAAGACTTTATTATCATGGAGAGAAGATAGAGAGTTAGATGGAGAGAGAGAGAGAGAGAGAGAGAGAGAGAGAGAGAGAGAGAGAGAGAAGAGATGAGATGAGATGAGATGAGATGAGATGAGATGAGATGAGATGATGAGATGAAATAAGAGAAAAAAATCAAAGAATAGAGAGAGTATGGGGTTGAGGAACATGCCCTCTGTCATCGTGGGAAGAAGGAAAGATAAAGAGGGGAAGAGTCAATGGAGCTTGACATCACACTCAGGCTGGGGTCAGACAAATTGCTATTGACCAGGTGTGGATTCAGGGTTTAGTCCAGAACCCTAACACCAGACTCCTTTCCTAATAATCCCTAAAGCTTAGCAGAATAGGTATTATGCTGAACTGACGTCTTCTTCAGGGCTTAACATCACCCGGCCTGTTTTCTCTGCATATTGAACAGGTGCTCCTCTCTGTTTCATCTACTTGGTTGATCATTTGTCACAGGAAAAATCTTCCCTGATGAGATTTGAAAGATGTCCTAACACATGCATATTGGAATAAGAATTAGAAGATTGTTTAATAGTATGTTCATTTATAATAAATAATAGTAATAATAATAATATCTCCCCAAAAATGCAGAGAGGACATTCAGTATTGTAAAGATATTCCCCCCAACAGATTTGGATAAGTTATTTTTTCCATTTAAAACTTCCCTTCTCTTCAATAAATGAAATTCTATCTTTTAAGGTATTTGAAACATCAAGACAAAATTTTTACTATTCAGCAGAATCATTACTTTAGTTCTCCTAAGAAACAAAAGTCTTTGCTTGTAGAACTTCAACATGCAGGTTGCATTTAGAGTGTGTGGCTATTGACTATGAGAGAAGTACAGAGCTTACAGAAAAGTCTATTTTATTGGATAAAGGGAAGCCTAAGAAAGCTAAGGTAAATAGTTTTTAAAAGGAAGAATAACATAATTATTTTTCTCTGGTAGGTGATTAGGGCTGATATTCAATAGGGTTTACTATGAGTAGATGCTCTCTATCTAAGGGAAATAATCAATAAATTTTTTACAATAATAACTCACAATATCTTGAGTCCTTTTCTTCACATAGAATACAAAATATTTCTTTGAAATGTTTTTGTGAATCAGTGTATATGGCATAATAATTATACACCCAAATAATTTTTATTTTTATTACTTCATATTAATCTTTTAAATATTATGTAATAAAGTATATAGTTTATAGCATATGTCACTATTTCATGTTAAATCATTTTTAATCATTTACTGTTCAGAATGATGAACTATTATTGACAAATTACTCAAAACATTTGAGGTATGATGATCTTAAGCATCATCCAGTATTCTTTTGTATGCCAAGTGAGGAATGTTTTTTATTAGGTTGCCCTGCCTTCTGGAATGTACCTTAGAGAAAATTATTTTCTTGAAAGTATGGTGAGAATATGACCCATATTGCTGTGACAAAGTAGAAACATGTCTTATTTCACTAAGATTTCCATCTATTTCTCCCAAGTGCAATTTTCTGACTGGAGTGTGAAGTGTCTTAAAGGATGTAGTGAACAAAAGACGGTGTTTCAGAATTCATCATCCCCTTGAGTCATGGGAAGATATGTATATTCTTCTATTATAAATCAATGTGAAATTATTTGTTTAAATAATGGATCACCACACTATATTGAATTGTGTTGAAGAAAATGTTTATTATAAAAACTATGGTCTTTTTTGGACTAAGCAAAAATAATAAACCAAAAGAAGAAGAAAACACAAATCTGAGCAGTATAAGAAGAAAAATTGCACTGGTTTTCTGGGGAGTGCAGTATTTGTATTCTTTAATTAGATGGTAAGAAAATTTCCCATATACAGAGCATAGTGAATGATGTAACAAACAGATAGCCTTATATAAGTTTTATGAAAATTTTTAAAAGAAGATAAAACCCATGCAGCTGGCTATTATAGGAATTCTCAATAAAACTTTAGACAAGCACAGAAGTGCTCTTCTGTGCAGAAATGTTGCCTGTGGCTGTACTCATATTATCTAAATGTGGAGCTTCTTTGCTGCCAGACTTCATCAAGTACTAGACTGTAGTTTTCTGAAAAAAAAAAAAAGTTTTTCTCTTAGACTGTTTTTTTAAGAGAATGATTTCTCTCAACAGAACTTTGATAGCAAACTGCAGCTTCTGGCAGATAGCTAGGGCTAGTATTATCTTTGACTGTTTAGGAAGATATTTGTTTATGTGAGCAGGTGTTAGGATGAATATTTTATTATGAAGAGTAAATGGAAAGGTTATCTACCTAGATGGCATCAATAGCAAATGATGTAAACAATAATGTCCTGATAATAATAACCATTAGAATATTACTAGATAGAAGGAAAAAGAAGCAGTTTAAATATATCTTCAGTTTCAAAAATTTACTTTCACAAACACACATGTGTGTGTGTGTTTGAAATTCAAAATAGATTATTGCTATTTTGGCCATTAATATTAAATTATGACTAATTTCTTAGTGAATTTGGTATCAATTTGACTCACTTTAGTTTCACAACTTAAAATACTTGTGGCCTTAGCATTACTGCATTTTTATTTGATAATAAATATATTGCTCTAAGATCAGTTACAGGTTTACTTTTACACATATTTGGCATATAGCTAATAAAATATCTCTTACAAAATTTATGTAATACAAACTTTTAAAGGCAAGGCTCTATTCACTTAATCAGTGTCCCTTATATTATTATCATTCATAAACTCTTTCATTTTACTTTATCTTTATTTCTCAGAATGTTATTAAATTACCAGATTCAAAATTGGAGTACATTGCTTCAATGAAATGTCTTTATCACTGAAGAAGATTAAATTTCTACTAATGGATTAAGTAATTTTTCTTCAATTTAATCTTGTAATCTCAACAATATCACAACAGATAAATGGAACAATACATTTTTGTATTTTATTTTCTAAGTGGTGTTTAAATTTATGGAAAATTTATTATACTATGCAGAGATTTACCTCACATTTCTTTCTTCTATGTTCACATTTTAAATACTTTATGTACTTTAATATTTTACGAGCAAATATTGAAACAGAATTCATAACAGATTTATAGTATAACTAGCTCTGATTTGTACATACATTGGCTGGGGTTTCTGACAAGTAAATATTGACATGTATTATTTGAAAAATGTTTTCACCATTGGAAGATCAAATGTATTCATTAAGAAAAAGAGACCTTGCATCCACAGGAAGAGAAGAAAGCACCTGGGAATTCCTTACTCCTATCTCAGAATGAGTAACTGGAAAAGCTTGAAGTTCAAAGAGATACTATAAGTTTCACATTAGAAGAGGAGCTGAATGTTGTTGTCTAGAATCTGAGTTTTACAAACATTGATGGTTGTTTTTCCACAGGAACATTAAATATTGAGATATCAGGGATGTCTATGAAAGGTTTAGAATATTTTCTCAATTGTTGTTTAGTTCCTAGGAGCTAATAAGGGAAATAAAACTTCTGAGAAACTATAAAAAAAACCCACATTTTTGATAACTCCAGACTTATAAAGCCTTTAGAGAAATATGGACCATTAATACCTCCTTTCACAATAGTAATGATGAATGACCAAGAATATTATTGTTTTATTTGTGCTTATTTGTGTTATTATAATTTTCAGGATAACTTATGCTCATTATTTTACTATTTATAGGACATAATTATACATTCTTTTCTATGGAGAGAATTTTGCTCCTAAGTCTCTATAAGCATATTGCTTAGCTATGATTTTTCTTATTGTTATAAAATAACATAACTGTAGACAGCATGGAAAGAAAAGGGGTTTTGTTCTTACAATTTTGTGAAAAAGTTCATCATTCTAGGAAGTTGGGGCAGAACTTAAGTGGGAGAAGAATATGGAGGTATGACTGGATACAGAGGCCATGGATTGTTCTGAACAGGCTTGTTCAGCCTGTTTTTGTTTGTTCGTTTGTTTGTATATATGTGTGTGTATATTTATTTTAGTTTTTGAGATTTTGAGATTATATCATAATTACATCATTTCTCTCCTTCCCTTTTCTGCCTCCAAACCTTCTCACATATCCATTTCTACTTTCATGTCCTCTTATTTTATTTATTGTCATTACATGTATTAAAATCTATATGTATTTCTAAATTTATCTATACAACCTCTTTATTTGTACTATATTATTTACATGTATGTTTTCTGGACTTGCCATTAGTATTGGAAAACCACTTATTATGCTCTTTCCTGGAGACTTTTTCGTTTCCTTTAACATTATTTAGTTGCTTATTGTTCTTGGTGTGGGCTTGAGGCCTGGGCTTTCACCTTCTGCTTTATCAATCTATTGTTGTCCTTGTTTATCTTGGGCTTAAATAGTCAAAATAGTGAGATGCTGTTGATATAGCATATGCTTAGGTAGTCATACTGTTGAGACCTGGTGGATATAACACTTCTGACATTCCTAGGAGACAAAATCATGTCAAAGGTCCTGATTCTCTAACTCTTTCAATCTGTCAGCACTTCAACAATGTTCCATGAGCCTCATGTATACAAGCTATTTTTTTAGCTGTAGATTGGGCTCCATTCTACATTTTGCTTCCTTGAGGTTTTCTATCATGGGCTCTTTCTGGTGCAAAGAGAAATTGCTTTGTTGAGTGGTTCTGCTCTTTTCTGTGTATATAACCACACACACATACATATGTAAATATATGTATATATATATTAGAATATAGTTAGCAATTATATGGGTTTAGTAAAATGGAGTATGTAAGTTCTTCTCTAAGATCCATGACTCCACTTGCCCTGACTATTTTGCTAGGTTTCCATTCCTAAGCAAGAATTTCTTCTTGTCAAGCAAGTATGAGGTCCAATTAGAGGGCTGTTGTTGAATATCACCAAGATATCCATGTTACTACTATATCCTTAGGGTTATTGTGCCATTCTGGTGATGGTTGTGTCTGATGGGCCTCATAGGTAAGTAGGACTGTTTTGTTCAGTTGCTTCCCTCCCTTGGAAACTTGCATTTTGTTATCAGATAACTCTCAAGAAAGGATTCATTCTTGTCAATTTTATATCAGGACCTCTGGACCTTCATCCTGCTTTCTTATAGCACCAAGAACTTCTGCCCATCTGTGTAAAGTATCATCCACAGTAACGTTGGCCATCTTTTTTTTTTTGACTCATTGTGGGTTTCACATCTTGCATGCTGATCTTTTTCATCTCCTTATCTCTTCATATTCCACTCTCCAGCCTTGTAATTGCCCCTCCAAAAAAATTTAAAAGAAAAACCAAACTAATAAACATACAAAAAAAAAGGCTTCAGCAGAAAATTTTAGTGTGACAGGGTAAATTGCACAGTATACCCTTTAGTTCATGTAAGCATTCATTGCAATAAGTTATTGGTCTAGTTTAAGGATTCTGGCTTCTGTTGCACCCTTGAAACTGGGATTCTTCTTGCATATCCTGTTGTTATTTTGTGTCTTGGAGATCTTGCAGCTTTGGATCTGCAGGTCTGGCCCTTTCATATTGCTCCAACAGTTCATGGATAAATTGAACATTGGTGTGGGCCAACTCACAGCCCTGGTTCTGGGCCTGGTTGATAGCTGCATTGGTCAGCCTGCCCGTTTTCTTTCATGGGCACCAACAGGGTATACTGTCCAGCATTGTAATGGCTAGCTCAGACAATGCAGTAAACAGGAAGGTCACATCCCCTGGGCAGCTCACCTGTATTCATAGAAACAAAGCCATCTCTGTTATCCTTCACTCCTATCTGCCATAGGTGACAAGGAGAGGGAGCATCTTTTTGTCACCCATGCTGCCACATGGCAGACTAGGGAGGCAGAATCAGCTCTCCTGCTATCATACCCTCAGGCCTGACTCACATGTACCCACTGTCAACAGGGTAAACTTTACTGTGTCCAGCTCTACTGTGTTGTCCAGGCAAGTTGGAGGGCCCTGTTTTCTAGTTGCTACAGTTTGTCAGTTTCAGAACTAACTCTCTCTAGTGCTGTAAGCCACTGAGGAACAGTATCAACTCTTTTCAGCCCTAACCTCATTGGTAACAGGAGTCACAGACATCAACAGAGACCTAGACTGTATCAGGACCACAGATTCATACTTACCCCTTGGCAGAAGCCCAGGCCCAGAGGACCCTATGGCACTTGGAAGCTGGCAGACAACTCAAATTTGCATGGACCCAGCAGAGGCATGCTCTAAAACTCAGTCATCTGCATGGCTCTTGGTGACAACATTGGCAATGGATATCAACACAGATCCTGATTGTAGCTGGATGACAGTCCCAGACCTGGTCCATGTAAGCAGCATGTGTCATATGTCACCATGGTCCCGGCTAGCAATGCAGGTCACTCAAATCAGAATAGGACCCAACAGTTGTGTTGTCCCTGTACACATACATGGCCTCAGGTGTTAGCCCAGATTTCATTCTAGTTTTTATTTTCTGTTTTAATTGTGAAAGCTCTAATTTTATTTGTTATAAACTGTAGCTTTAATGCTACTTTATTTCCTAAAATTTTTAATTCTCCATAAATTCTAAGTTTTATAATTCTCTTTATTAGGATATTGAAATTTATATCTCTCTTTTTTTGTGTACATGTGACTGTGCTTATGTGTTTGCACATGACTTTACATGATTCATGTGTTTGTGTAGGTGCCTAAAGATGCAAAAAAGGCTGTAACATCCTAAAACTGCATATAACTCATTAAGAACCAAATTCTGTTTTCCTGTAAGATCAATACATTTTTTTCTGGGCCCTCATTTATATAATTCCTTTTAATATGAGCATGGTCTTCCCTGCTAGATCAACATGGTGATGTGACATATTGCTTGCTGGAAATTCATCCTACCTCACATAAGACCTTGGTAGAACAACAAGACATTCCTGTCTCAGATCTCTTTAGGGGCCTAGGAGGGAAGAGCACTCTATATGTGAGGAACTTGTTTCTGTGAATTCAGACAAAAGGGGTAACTATCACACACTAGGTGAAACAAAATAGATGGATGCTTACTTAGAAAACACGGTGCTTCTACTTGGAATAATGAAACCATTTGAAGATGAATAGTGGTATTGTTTCCTGAGCAATGTGAATGTAATGAATGCCAAAGGTTTATTCTTAAAATTGGTTAAAATAATAATTCTTTATTAAGTGTGTCACTTATTACAATAATTAATTTATTTTAGTCTTATGTACATTGTACTATCTCCATAATTTCAACTTCAATTTGTTTGCAATTTTTCTAACTGTTCACACTTTAAAGATGACTCTATTATAACCTGCTGTGCCATGGGTAGAAATTGCTTTAGAAATTCTTCTTTGAATTTGTTATTTGATGATAACATTTTGATTAAATCATTTTATATACAGTATAGATTTTACTTTCTCATCTCTTCCCAGATCTTTCCCACTTCTCCAACAATCCAACTCTAAATTATTGAAAAAATAAGAAGAGGATGTGCTATGTGAATGTTTGAATAAATATTACATCTCTTGTTATATTTCTATTAATTATTATATTGGCTCATAACTTATCAGAGCGTAATTCTCACTATAAAATGCTTTGGCTAATTTTATACTTGGACACTGGTAAAATATGATTATATATATAATATTAATGTTAGGAAACTTAGTGTATAATATAGACTCTAAATTATAAAAAATAAGCTACATCAAATTATAGTTAATGAATGATAAAGTTTAATATCATTATATGCTATAATCTCTGTAGTAGTTAGTACTTTACTTTGAATCTTCAAGTGCAGAATATCATACAATGATGTATGCTAGCTTACAGAGCATAACATAAAGTGGTTCAAGTTGAGGCACATTATCTGGAACATACTATGGTGATATTCTGGGATACAATGGATATTGAGCACTTGATATCCTATGTTTCAAGTACAGAGTAGATTAGGTAAAGTATATATTGGCATCAAGATGAGCTAAAGGCCAAAAGCTGCAACTCTGCTTAAAATCAGAAGCAAGTGTAAGAAAAGACCTTCACAAGAACATGGTGTCTCTCCCTCCCTAGAAAGGATCTTGAAGGAATTGTAGGTCTGGGGCTACTGAAGAGCACTTTGTAAAATGTGATGTCTTTATTTCATGTCCAATAAGTACTTGAAAGGAAATCAAAGTAGGGATAACAAAATCTAGAGGAAGAGGCTATGCAGTGAGTCTGTGGTAAGAGCTTAAATATTAGCTAGGGGACACTGAAGCCACAGAGAGTAAGTGTGAGACTAGTAAGCAGCCTGTAAAACAGACTCTAGAGCTGTATCCGACTAAAGAAGGATAAGAGAGAAGGATGAGAGAAGGGAATGGGGAGAGCAAAGGAGGAAAGGCATGGCATGTAAAGAGAAAAGAGGGGGCAGACTCCATGACTTTCTCACCAAAGAAAATGAGTATGTTCCCTCTGCCATCACATACTATCTCTCATTTCCTTAATGTCATTCACCAGTGGTTTCCTGAGTGACAGCCAAAAAATGGATGAATTTCAGCACTCATGCTTACATATTTACAATACTGGATTCCCACTTGTCCTCCTTCATTTTCTGCTCCTCCCTCACGTTCAAAATAATATTGAGTATTCTGATAAACAGCTTACATAAAATGTAAAAAGCAAAATTCCTTTCTAGCAAACAAAACTTAGATTTTTTAAAAAATAGCCTGTGAGAATATGAATAACAGTATTTGTTAGGAAAGCTTTGTGTTCTGGAAGACTTATGTGATCTTTCCACATCATAATTTTGCATCAACAAACTATTGTTTTAAGAAACACATATAAACCAAAGGAAAACTATATGCCACTAAATGAACAAGAGATATCAGTTAGCACATCATGAAGATACTTATGTGGTGTAAAATAACTAGTTGCAACTTACATTTTCTCTCCCAATAATAAACTGAAAACTGTAATGGATAAGCCAATACTTTTCTTGTTTTCTTGTTTACCAGCTTTTTGTTTCAATTGTATTGATTTCTGCTCTAAGTTTGATTATTTCTTGCCATCTACTCCTCCTAGGTGAGTTCGCTTCTAATTGTTCTAAGGCTTTCAGCTGAGCTGTTAGGTCTCTAATGTGGAATTTCTCTAGGTTTATCATATAGGCATCTAGAGCTTTGAATTTTGCTCTTAAGACTGCTTTCATTGTGTCCCACAAGTTTGGATACGTTGTGGATTCATTTTCATTAAATTCTAGGAAGACTTTGATTTTTTTCTTAATTTCTTCCTTGACTGAGAGATGCTTCAACTGAGTGATGTTTAGTTTCCATGAGTTTGTAGGCTTTTGTTGGGTTTTGATGTTGTTGAACTCTAACTTTAGGCCCTGGTGGTCTGATATGTTACAAGGGATTATTTCCATTTTTTTTGTATCTGTTGATATTTGCTTTATGACCAATTATGTGGTCAATTTTGGAGAAAATTCCATGAGTTGCTGAGAAATATATATATTCCTTTGCATTTGGGTGGAAGCTTCTGTAGGTATCTATTAAATCCATTTGTATCATAACCTCTTTTAGACTCCTTATTTCTCTGTTGAGTCTCTGTCTGATTGATTTATCCAGGGTTGAAAGTGGGATATTGAAGTCTCCCACTATTAGGGTATAAGAATTGATGTGAAATTTGAGCTTTAGCAGTGTTTCTTTTACATAGGTAGGTGCCCTTATATTGGGGGCATAAATATTCAAGACTGAAATCTCCTCATGACCAATTTTTCCTGTGATTAATAAGTAGTGACCATCTTGGTCCCTCTTTATTGCTTTTAGCTTAAAGTCTACTTTGTTAGATATTAAGATTGCAACCCCTGCTTGTTTCTTAGGACCATTTGACTGGAAAAATCTTTTCCCAACCCTTTATTCTAAGCCTGTGTCTGTCCTTGCATTTGAGGTGTGTTTCCTGTAGGCAACAGAAGGATGGCTTCTGTTGTTGTATCCATCTTGTTAGTGTGTGACGTTTTATAGGAGAGTTAAGTACATTGATATTAAGGGAAATTAGTGACCATTGATTGTTATTTCCTACCATTTTTAGTGGTAACTTGTTTGTATTTCCTTTCTCTGGAGTATTCTTCTGTGGAATTATTGATTTTGTGATTTTTGTAGGTGTATCTGGGGTCTTTAGGTTGGAGTTTTCCCTCTAATACTCTCTGTAGGGCTGGATTGGTAGATAGATATTCTTTCAGTCTGACTTTGTCATGAAATATCTTGTTTACTCCATCTATGGTGATTGATAATTTTGCAGGGTATAGTATTCTAGTTTGGCATCCATGCCATTTTAGCATCTGTATAACTTCTGACCAAGCTCTTCTAGCTTTCAGCATTTCCATTGAATAGTCAGGCGTTATTCTGATGGGTCTGCCTTTATATGTAAATTGGCCCTTTTCTTTTGCAGCTCTTAAAATTTTTTCTTTGTTCTGTGTTTTTTGGCTTGATTATAATGTGGCGTGCTGACTTTTTTGGGCGGTCATATCTATTTGTTGTTATGTAAGCTTCTTGTATCTTTATAGGCATTTCCTTCTCCAGATTAGGAAAGTTTTCTTCTATGATTTTATTGAAAACATTATCTGTGCCTTTGAGCTGGTATTCTCCTCCTTCTTCTATTCCTATTATTGTCAAAGTAGGTCTTTTCATGGTGTCCCAGATTTCTTGAACATTTTGAGCTATGGCTTTTTTAGTTTTACTATTTTCTTTGACAGATATATCTGTTTGAGCTACAGAGTCTTCCACTTCAGAGATTCTGTCTTCCATCTCTTGAACTCTGTTTCTTATGCTTGTATCCGTGGTTCCAGCTTTTTTCTTCAGGTTTTCTATTTCCATCTTTGCCTCATTTTATGCCTTTTTTTTATTGCTTCTATTTCAGCTTTTAGTTCCTGGCATGTTTCTTTCATAGATTTGTTCATCTCTTCCAATTTTTTGTTTGTATTTTCTTCTATTTCTTTAAGGCTATTTTTCATATCTTCTTTGAGAGCTTTGATGATCATCAAAAAGGATTTTTGGTGATGCTTCCTTCTTTTTCTTCTTCATTGCTCAGTTCAGGTTTTGTATTTGTAGGATTACCACTTTCTTCTGGAGTTACCTTGTTGTTCTTTATATTATTATGTAAGTTTTTGCACTGGTGTCTTCCCATGGCTTTAGTGGTTCGTGATTAGGTGGCTCCTGGTCAGTTGTGGCACTCGGGCTTGTGTGCCGCCTGTGACCTCTGATGAAAAGGTCTGCTCAATCACTACTTTTGCACTGTGCAGGGGACTGAATTTCAAATCTTCAATCTTTCTCTGTTTGACCAATTGGAGGCGGGGTGGCAGCTGTGCAAACTCCCTCAGCAGCAGCTGGGGGACTGTGACAGGTAGAGTTTATCTCTGCCTGCTCCAGAGAGCTCTGGGACAAGCTCTGCAGACAGCACCCGTTACCGGAACCGGAACCAGAACAGACCAAAAATTAGTTTTTAAAGTGGGAAGAGTAAACACATGACAAAGGAAGGAGAATGTAAAGCATGAGTTATGTGAAGATGACAGAGCCAAGACAGAAGGATAGAGGTTAATGAAGAGATAAGCTAGATGTTACAATACCCTTGTATTCAACAATGACTTAATTAAGAGAAAATCTGTACATTATTTCCCATCAGGTTTCAGAAGGGCCAAGATAAATAATATAGCTCACAGTAAGAATAAAATCTCTTCTTGACTGTGAGTAGAAGAGAGAAATTGATTATTTTAACATTTCATATATATCATTAGACTCAATAGAAAAAACTTTTAACTCAACAGCAATAAAAGTATTGAAAATTATTTAATTTTGATATCACATAGGACAAATACAAAGTGGGATAAATAAAGACAGGGTAGAATCAGCTAGAAACGTAACACAGTACTGGAAGTTGTACCCCACATTCACACAAGGAAGTTCCACTTAGAGTAATTTAAATCAAATACTTATTTAAATCTTGGATTATAATTTTATGGTAAACAGAAGAAAATTAAGTTTGAAGACTTTCTACAATTAAATGCACAAATATTATAAATTGTGTTATCCTTAAATATTACATATTCCCTATTCTCATATTCATCATGTTACTAATGCTATAATGATTATTTTCAAGTCATTTTAAGACTAATATTAAATGGAAATTACTTGAGTGATAGAATTTGTTTTCTCTTCCCTGAGAAGTTATAAGAAGAACAACTAATATTTCCATAGAAATGGAGAGCATTTCAGGACACCTCATTTTCTGCAGGCATTTGAGAATATATATAGATGAGATATAGATAGATACTTACTGTGAGCTATAGCCAAGAAAATCTCTGATTTGAAATACTCCATTTTTTTGACACTTATCATATTAGTTATTCTTGCTATCCCATTACCCTGGATTCCACAGAACTTTTTCTTTTGTTAAGTTAAAAAAAAAAAAAAAAAAAACATTATTAGCACTCTCTGAAGCATCATTTTGTCTAGAAAAATCCCTTCACCTTCAACAACTTAGAAGACAAAGTTACATGTGCTGACATTAAATTTTTCTTTACAATTATCAGACTTAGCTTTCAGAATATGATCATTTTTATCTCCACTTAATTATGTTTGTTTTTCTTCACCTTAAAGCTTTTGTTTGATGTTTGTTTTTGCCCTTCAGTGGAAAAAAAAAGCTCTTTTTTAAAACTTGAGGATTACTTTTTTTCCAGACTTAAGAATGGCACATCCTTTTTTATTATTATGAATAAAGTCTCAATTTTTATCCATGCATCCCCTCGTTCAAACTCCCTTCCCCCTCCCACTCATCCCAGTCAATCTCTCTTCTCCCCATCACTTATCTCCTCTCCTGCAAGGGCAGTAGGACCCAAGGTGGCTTAGTTCAGCATTCACTCCAGGCAAATCAGCTTTCCCCATCCCAACATCAAGACTGGGTCATGTGCTCCTCTGGAGCAAGTGGGCTCCAAGGTGGAGTGGCAGGCACACCCTTAATGTAAATGTTCCTGGCATACACGGACCCAAGATGGCACCAGACAAAATAAGAATTCCTGGCATGTAATGGCCACGTGTTAAAGCCAACATGACACCTCGTACTGAAGACACACCCCGTAGCTGTGGCTAGGTAGATTTGAGCCCACTCCATCTCTTAAAAAGAAAAGCCACATTGCAGATCTCTCTCTCTCTCCCTTCCCTTTCTTCTCTCCCTCTCTATCTTTCTCTCCTCTCTTCTGCTCTTCTCCGGGTACCTGCCTCTTTGTAAGGCTCTAAAACAAACTCTTTCGTGTAGCACTTGGCAGAGAGTGAGTGTGTGTATCTCTCTCCCTACTCACAAGAAAACACCCATAACATTTATGACTTTACTTTTTAAATGTAAAATGTCTTTTGTCTCAGTTTAAACAAAAGTATCAACAAACATTCTTGTTTTATTCTCAAAAAATTGCTGATAGAATTATCATATGAAGATTCTTATTTTAGTAGGTTCATAGACTAGGCAGATGCAGACCAGCTCTATTTCTAATTTCTATACTTATCTCATGAATGACTTTTTTCCTAATAATTCCTAGTTTAATTCATTGAGAGGATGTTTTACCTTCCATGAGAATATTAAAGTTTGCCACTTCATAAAATTCTCCCTCTCTCCCTCCCTCCCCCTCCCCCTTCCTCGCTCCCTCTCTCTCTCTCTCTCTCTCTCTCTCTCTCTCTCTCTCTCTCTCTCTCTCTCCCTCTCTCTCATTTTCCCTTTTCCTTTTCATCTCCAGTGGCCTCTAATTCATTCTTCTTCCATAACTCATATGGGTTACTCCCTATTGATAAAGTCACCATATTATACAAGCTCATTGGATTCCTTTCTACTGGTATAGAGTGGAAGTTCAGTATACCTTGTTCTCTTAAGTCTTCTTTAATAATGATTAAGTTTCTCTGGGGAATGGGGACTAGAAGGCTCAGCAAATGAAACATGTGACTAAGAAGTGTGAAGACTTGGATGTTTAAAGTATGAAGCATTTGGATCCCCAGAATCTATGTAAAAGTCAGGTGTTCATGATGGCTAACTGTAACGCCACCACTCTGGAAGCATAAATAAGGAAGCCCAGTGCAAAATTGAGTCTAGCAAGATTAGGTAAGCTCCATTATCACTGAGAAGAAAAACTCCCTCTTAATAAATAAAATGGATTACAGAGGAAGACAAAAGTCAATCTTAATCTCCATATTCATTTATGTACACAAACACACAATGCCTACACATGTACCCACACACATGTATCTGCACACATAAAAATGGACACACACTGCAATACACTTACAAGGGCAAAATGAATACTCTTCTGGATTTATAAGAAATCTTTCACACCTAAAGCACAGATTTTTATTTAAAACTTTTTTTTTGCTTTTAAATGAATATTTGCACATGAAACCTACTATTTATCTTAATGATAAATTCAAATACCCTTCAATCAGGTATCTCTTTCCACTTTATTTTCTGCAGATGTACTACTGGCTGATGAATTGTAAAGTGCTTCAAAGCTATTCCTGATGTTAAGCTAGAATTTTACTCTTTTCATTTATGAGATAACAACTTTTACTCACAATAGTGAAGCCTGAAATAAGTGATAAATAATACCTTTTTTCTCTGTCATCATATTCAATAAGTCATCAAGCCTGTTGATTTTTCTTTCATCATACATTGTAAATTATCAGAAGTTCTGTGTTATTAACAAGTTTTACACTTGTATAAGATTCTGTCATATATGCTGTCTTGAAACATGACACAAATTCTCTCAAAAGCTGTTTAAATGCCTTTTACATTTATTTCTTCTTTCATAATTTCACTTAAGAATAACAACTTTAGCACAACTACAGTGTTTCTTGCTTTTATCTTGTCAGCATTAATTGTGAGCTGTTTCCTTTCCAAATATTCCCAAGTAGAAACTCGATACATAGTTCAGAAACAAGGGCTAGCTTTTTTTTTTTTTTTTTTGAAAATGTCACTAAAATGGACATTGTCCCTCCTTCCACAGTCATTTCCTGTTTAAATTCATTTTCAAGTTTTACATAGCTGGTTTCTTAATATAAATGAAATTCAATACAATATTGACTTCAGTCATCAACATTATTTTTAGCTTTATTAATTTCCCCAGAGAAAAGTGTTTGCTAAGTGGGACATGTGATTCCTCATGCTTTTTTTTCAGGTGCACCAGGGTTTCAAATGCCAATAATTAATTAATAGTTACAATTATTATACAATAGAAATGTTGGAAAATGTAGGTTAGACTTATTCTCTAAGAATATTACTAGACCTCTACAACTTTTAATAATAGGTAACAAGCACCATATCTAGCAAAAAGTTAAAATAAAATATGAGGGGAACATTTATTCATAGATAAATCAAAATAGGGGTCCCATCAAGTCCTTTATCACCCTTTTCCTTTCTCATGAAAACAGTGCCCTCTATTGTATGCAAAATGCTGTGATCTTTTCTTAAGTAGATCCAGTCTCTTATTTTTTCTTAAATCATCATAGATTTGAGCTCACAGTTTTCTCAATTTAGCCCTAAGAAAATTATGGCCAGATACGCAATCTCTAATTAATCTAAAAGTGAACTATATTTCATTGCTTGTAGGATGGTATGGGGAATCTGAGAGTCACCAAGAAGGGAATTCGACTTGAAGGTATATCTGAGTTTCTACTTCCATTGTATGTGAAAGAAATTCATTCCCGAAAGGTATGTGATACAGCTTTGGCTTACTCTAAGATTATTTAGAGTTATAAATTAGAAATCCAATCTCCTTATCCCCCTTCCTCTGTATTTAATTACTTTAAGCTAAAGACTCATTTGAAGAAACTAAAAGGATCAATTGAAGAACAATAGAAAGAAGTAATTTTGAATTGGCAAATCAAAAAGCATTTGAACTGAGGCTCTCTGCTGCTTTTAACATTTGAATTGTGTGTTTCTCAATTCAAGTTAAATGGGGTGGCAGTGTTTACAAAAGATGAGTTGTGAATTTTTAAAGGATTTTCTCAGTAAGCACATGTGGATTAATTATTTCCATTCAATGTATTGTGCATTTTCCCCTAAAATTCAAATGCATTTCCAAAATACAAAAAAAGTGTGAAGAAAGAAATTAAATCAATTGATTTACAACTTCCAGAATATTTATTCTTTGTCTAATGGGTATACATTGTGCATATTTTACCACTTAGCAGCATGTTAAAAGAATTAGCTTAGTGATTGTTCATTTTGATTTGAGTGTTACTTAGACAGTATCAACTAGTCTATAGCATTAGTATATCTCCAGTCTATCCAGATATTTTCTGATACATATCCATGAAAATAAATTTATTAAGACAGAATAAAAACGATTATTATTTAAAACTTCTGGAAACCAATTTGTCTCATATAAAACTTATTTTAGATTAGATAAAGATAATGCCTCAGTTTTATTAAATAATATATTAAAACATTTGTACAGTGAAATTTAAATAATTTCTATTTTCTATTAATATCAAAGTACAATAAAAATTATTTTCAAATGTTCAATTAGAATAGTTGTATCAAAAATTTTTATAATCATAAAAAATACAAAATATTGAATAGAAATTCAATTTTGAGTACACATTCAGTAGCACAAATTTATTTTACCATTACTTCATAGATTTTAAGCAAACACAAAACAATAGGCATATGTGTTGATATAAGACCTTGAATGATTAAACATTAAAATTAACTACTTAATGTTTGAGATTAATTTCATTTATGAAATTTGGACCAAAATGCTTATAGAAATCAATGCATTCTAATATTTACTTACTTCCCAAATATCTCCCATGCTGGCCACTATTAAGTAGTTTAGTGAAATTAAAGAAATTAAAATTTACACGTAGAAATCAAAAGAATACTTAACCTAGATAAAATGTATGTGTGGTCACACAAGAATATATATTAAAGTATGTTAGTGGTAAGTCCAGGGGCAGGAATGTTGACTTACCTCAGTTTGTATTGTCTCTCTGGGAACACAACCTAAAGATGGTGAAGACCTATGCCCATGAAACAGCTATAAATTTATCGTCTGAGGTGGGCACTTTTGAGAGTATATCAAAAGTGAACTCTGAAAATATCAATACAATTTGATCTCATCTGTGGTCAAATAACAGAGTATACCAACGTTTTTGCCTAAATGTGTGAGCCAATGGCAGTTGGACTTTCCGTCTAAAATAATTGACCACAAACACTTCCAAAGTTATCTCTGTGGATGGAGAACTGTAGTCCTTTGCTTCTGGTCATCTCTGTGTCTCTCTATTTTGCCTACTGGCAATTAAGAAGCAATGTGTATCTTGGGAGATGGTGTCTGCAGTATCCACAAGGGACATCTGCACTGATAACAGAGTACAAAGGAGACTCCTTGGAAGATTTCTCTGTGCATACACTACTAAAAATAAAAATAAATATCTGTTTTATAATCAATACTCACATCACAATTCATTTGCCCCTGAGTACATATAATTGTTTATCTTGCTGTAAAGCTTATTTATTTCACTGTTTGATAAAGCCAAACACACAATTTTTCTGAGCTTTAATCAAGTTAATGATGATAGGAATATATCCAAATGCTTATCTCATAGATTCTGAAAAAACACATAAGTCATTAATAAAACTAACAGATGGAATTTAAATTAAAAATTTTTGAGATATATACTTGTAGGTATCTTTCCATATGTTTTCTTAATTTTTGTTAAAATTTTTTGTTAGTGTGTGTGTGTGTGTGTGTGTGTGTGTGTGTGTGTGTATCACTGGATGAATCTTTGAATTTTTGTGGCTCTGAGGTATAAGGAAATATTTTGAGAGTCAGTTTTTTCTTTCATCCATGTGGAGCCCAGGGGCTAGAATTCAAATGATCCAGTGCAACAGCAAGTACTTGACCCTCTAAACCTTCTTGCCATACCAATCTTCTTATACATTTTCATGTATTTATGTTTATAGGAAATTGCCATATTGCTATAGTATTCAGGTAAAGAAATATATTTAAATCGAAAACCACCCTAAAAGATTCACAATGAACTGGAAAATATTATATAATATCACTTTGATTTTTGCATATGTTCCTCCTCTTAATTTCATCCTAATTCTTCTTTATATCTAGCCAACATTTAAGAACTCTTTCTGGTAGCAGGACATGGTGGCTCAAGGCTGTTATCCTGGCACGTAGCAAGCTTATAAAAGATTAATGGCATGAGTTTGAGACCAAGCAGCACTCCATAGTGAGACTTAGGTTAGTGTGGTTTTTATAGTTATTTATGAATTTAGTTCTATATATGAAAAGAAGATTTGTTCTGGACAGAATGTACAGTTATCTACAAACACACATTAAATTACATAACCTGATAACACATGGGTTTATGGGCTTGATTTAATTTCTCAGGAAACTAATCTCATCTTCACCCAGCCACACACACACACAACTACAAGATACCTTTAAATATCTTCTATTACCAAAACACTTTTATATCTTACTGATGTTTTTAAAGCTAGACCTTTCTAAGTAGTCTACAAAACTGTATTTTAAACATGCATAGTATATATTCTACTTTTAATATAGAATTCAATTTCTTTCTCAGATTGTTAAATTTCAAAAATGCTAAACAATGTTTTCCTAGATGAATAACTCCCTGGCATTTTGTGAAGTTAAATGTGCATTTTTTTTTTTTCAGATAGGAAATACGCAAAGGCTGTATAATTTGAGTTACTTAATTACCTATATTACCTGATATTCCACTTATATCTTCAAGGCACGTGATTTCACATTAGGACAAAATATTTGACTATTAGGAAAGTAAGACAATTCCATTTTAATATAATTGGTGTGCAGAATGCTGAGGTAGTTAAATAGTATATTTTTTTTGCTGAATCTGACCAATATAACTGAAATCATGTCATTTTTTTGAGCTCTTAACCATCTGAAACAAACCAAATCACTTATTTACCTTTTCCCTAGTCAATAATCTTTACTTAAATTGCTTCCTTTTCTGTCAGGAACAGTATATGACAGGCTAGTAGTTTCCCTTGACTTAGTCTCAAGCAGCCACCATCATTTAATTACAGCCCCAGTATATGGACAGGGAGACAAAAAAGTCTTCTATCTTTAGACTTGGGGGTGCATGATGTAAAATCACCATATATATTAATGTGTGTATATATATGTACACAAATATGAACAGCTCTGCTCTTCTCATGCCTATGCATGAGGCTCCAATACTGGACTTCTAATTCAGTGTCTGGTTAGCATTACTTTTGAGCCATATGGGTGGGAGTCTTCCTAGAATTCATGCCTGAAGATATAATGACAAGGCCATCAGGGCAAGTAAGTTTTACACTTATGTAGTAGCATGGTAATTCTTACTCTGTCTCTTCAAGTATCACACAAATCTTCCTTATCCAGAATTCTTTCCCTGTGTGCATATCAATTTATGCAAACAAATACCATAAGAATCCTACAATTAATTTAATATCATCATTATCATGATTTTTCAACTGGATGTTTAGTAGGAGAGATACCTGAGATTTTTTTTTAGTACTGTCTGTTTAATACAAATTTCCATTAATATATGTCATTTCAAAGTTGTTATACTGGAAAACAATAAAATTACCAGCACCCTAAAATGTAATAAGCATCATCATGTTTACGTCATATTTCTACAAAAATAAAATGATAAAAACATGTATATATATAAAGTGAAATATAAGCATGCTATTTTAAATTAATATGGCATTTAAAAGAATTGCTATCTCAAATATATCTTTAGCATAATAGTATTGTTAAAACTATCTTATGGTTAAGAATTAATTATTATAATTATGATTAAGAAGCTGGTGGATACATTAGCCTCATGATTAATATTACATGGCATTTGTTATCATCATTTGGGATGATTATTTCATTTAAAATTGATTCTCTTCCTTTTCTAATTTCATTTCCTTTATAAAAATATAATTTTAATTTTCTCATAGACAATAATATTTACATTCTTCTTTGTTACTTTGTTACCTGAACACTTTGGTTTTCATTCTACCTATGGATGGGTCGTGCTGTGGGATAATGCTCTTGTACATGTAAAGATTTGTTACTCTTACTTGTTAATAAATTGCTGGTTTGTCAGGCCAAAAATATAGGTGGACTAAGACTAGGATAATTCTGGGAAGAGAAAAGGCAGTGATGCAATCCGCAGCCAGACACACAGGAAGCAAGATGAGAATGCTGGACTGAGAAAAGGTAGAAAGCTATGTGGCAAAACACAGATAATAATTATAGGTGAAGTGAAAGAGCTAGTTAGTAATAAGCTTGATCTACTGGCCTATAATTTACTATGATATTAAGCCTCTGAGTCACTTTTTTGGGATACAGCTACTTGACATTTCAGAGTTTCTGGCAGGACAGAAACTTCAGGCTAAATGGTAGCATAGCCATTACTAGAATTTTGTTACTGTGGACAGTCCAGTAGGAATTTTTAATTTTGATGATTCCTTGCTTTGATTCACTAGTAATTAATTTTCTTGTTCATCAATTATTGAAGTACCTAGCCAGTCTAAATGATGCTTTTGGTATTTTCTGAGAATATTAGCGATGATACTTTTCATTACATTGGTAAATATTTGTCTAGTTAATCTTACCATTCACTATTGGCATAAACTGTTGAAAAACAAACTAATATTTTTCTCTTGTTGATGATGTAATGTTAAATGTCATACCTGGAGATATGAGAAGAATTTGAATTCACCTTTTCTATTTTGGAAAATTTTTACTCTTTTGTCACCTGGTAGCTTTAGTGTTGTTTGCTGGCTAGTGATTGGTCAGTGTGAGAGGAGATGTCACCATTCTTCCCGAAATCTTCTGCCCTGATTGTTGCAGTAGCAGCTAGTGCATGTATTTAGGGCTCTGCTTAGCTACTAGCTTTGAGTTGTACTTGGTGAGTTTCTTAGTTCAGAGTAAGGAATCCTCCTTACACCCCACATATCTCTTATTATTTAAATGCTTGGTGATTTTCTTCAAACCATAAGTAGTTGTCATCTAGAATTTGTCTTCTGTGAAATTACTTTCTCCAAGCCAATTTTGCCCTTTCTCTCAATAACTCAAATATTTTTTTGTGAAGTAATGTTTTAATTACCAGGGATTTCTAAAGTATCTTTTTGATATTGAAATTTACTTTAATGCATCTGATCTGTGGTAACATTAGTTATATCTAACTTTGGTAAATTTTGTATTGCTTATAAATGTTAAAAGAAATGGCTCTTTGCTATTGAGCATTTCAATCAGCTACATTTTGAAGTAAAACAAATACTGTGTATATTTATGGGAATTAGGCTTCAGAAACTGAGAAGGAAGACCAAGGGAAACTGTTATGCTCTTTCATTTGTGAGTCTGAGGACCTGGGCATGGATGAGATTGTTCTATAGGTCCTGCTGGTTGTCTGTCTCTCCAGAATTGACCCTGTACAATATTCAGACATGCAGTAGTTTGACTGTCCCAGGCCCCTTTGCCTGCTACTTTGATTTTTGTGCACATTTTAATTTGTGTTAGATCTTTGGTGATTACAGACTACTGAAATTATTAAAAATTCTAGTGGCCTATTTTGTTAAGTAGAAAAGGGAGAGAAAGATTTGGAACTTTCCTGAATTTCAGTGTACAGGCTTTGGGGAACTGTTCTTTCTCATCTCTCTTTTGCCACTCACTTTCCTCCTTTACTTTGTCCATCCCTTCATATAATGCCCTTTTGTTATTAAGTCAATAGGCCACAATACTATAATCTGAGTAGTCCTTTTCCACCATTGATACTTCATTATCAAATGTGTTTATTTCTATTCTATCAGTCTGTTCTATTGATATAGTCCTAAAGAAGAAGGGGTGTGAGGGAGAAGGGAGCTTGGACAAGGATACACACAGATAAAAATTATGACTTTATTCATAATAAAAAATAATTTAAAAAGTGCTCTTCCAACTTGTAGAGTTGGTGGTTTGTTGTCTTTGTTATCCGTGGCTTGAAACCATTTTGCCATTTATTCATTATTTTTCTTTGGAATGGATTTACTCATCAGGCATAAAAGTTTGTAAAATTTCCTGCTGAGAACATAATGATAGGAACATTAATTTCATGTGAATATCATTTTTATATTGTGGTGTCTTCTCTGCTGTTAGTATGGTTTCTATGTATTCTGGAATCCCTGTGCATTTCTCAGAAACTCTTCTTACTATCTTCTTTTTAGCATTACAAATCTCTTTGCAATCACTTAATATTCCTCCTATCCATGCGAATAAGTTTAATCATTTAATTCCCATTAGCTTTGTAAATGAGTTTCAACTCTTTTCTTATAGGCCTTTCTGCTAGTATATAACAGATCATAAGAGATTATGTTCCTTGATTTTTAATGTAGCAAATATTTTTTGACATTTTAAAACAAGTATTTTATTAATTAATTGATATTATTAATTAAAATACAATTATATCACATCTTTTTAGGTTTCCCTCCTCCAGACAGACACACTTTTCCAAACACCTCCCATGACCCCATTGTCAAGCTTATTATACATATAATACATATGTATTGGTATCTGGTTGTATGTGGTTTCAGAACTGATAAGTCTGCATTGAATAACTTACAAGGCTGCTCACCTGTGATAGAGTCTAATTCTCTTTCTCCCAGAAATCAACATTTGCCTTTAGTTCTTTGTCTAAGGATTGACTCCACAATAACTTTTCCCTTCCACATTAACATCTATTGTGATGTTCTCATTGTCCCAATCTTTTTTTTTTATTTTCACATATCTATGTTTTTTTTTCTTTTTTTCTTCTTTATTTTGTATTTATCAAAAAAAAACAGTAAAATGAATTTAATATGAGGAAGAGTTAACAATAACTATAAAGAGGATAAGAATGATAAGCATGGCTTATCAAGGGTGGTAATGCAAATAAGATTGCTACACATATATTTTCTTTGTGTTCAGCTTTCCCTCTGAATTTTTTTTCCATCCCTGTATATCCTTATTCAAGGTCTCTTCCCCCTCCCACCACATCTGGTCATTTTTCTTCTCCGCAACTCCCCATCCCCTCCCTGGGCAGGGAGCAGACAGTCCCATGATCCCACTGATCCAATAATGCTTGCATCAGTCTCCACTCCTGGCAAATCCAGTTCTTTCCCCCCTCCCTCAAGAGTGAGTCAGGTGTTCCTCTAGGTGGAGTGGGATCCGAAGGGTCAGTCCAAGGTTTTTCTGATCCCAAGCTGTTCAGTGGTTGTGGTTGGCCGCTTGGGCATGTTTGGCTTTTTTTCTTGTTTGTTTGTTTAGAGACACTAGTGAGTGAGTACATCCCCTGCGTATCTCTCTGAGTTTGTGATTGTCCCAATCCTTTTATAGAACTTTTGTTTATGAATAGACTAAATAATTTTGTATCTTATGAAGTGAATAATTTTGATTCTGATAAGTGACTGTGAGACTATATTATAGCTCTAGATTGTAATTTCTGTTTTCAAACCATGATTTTGTGATTCAGCCTTGTGCCTTGTAATCATCACTATTTCATCATAAAAATTCAAGTCTATAATAGCCCACAATACTTTAATACTATACTATTGTGGATAATGTAAAATGAAGTAAAAGTTTAAAACTTAAATTTAACATTATGCTCATTTCAATAATCATCATTGTCAGTTTATAAAAAGATAAACACATACTGAATGCACTGTGCATTTTGGAGCATTCAGTAAATGACTTGATCAAGTGGAAAATTATATATGTGATAAAAGAAGAAAGTTTCTTTTTTATTGTAAACAATAAATTTTTATTTAAAGGATTTGATTCTGCTGCTCTCCATCCAGGTCACATGGGTTCAAAATTTCTTTGCAAGTATGCTCAGTCCAGCTGTACTTATGACAATTCCTGCATGACAAGAACATGGGAGCAGTAGTAAGCATCTAACTTCAGTTAGAAACAGTGAGAAAAAAAATCTAACAATAAATGTCCCCAAAAGGCTCATTGCTAGCCAAGTAGTACATACGAAAAAAACCTAATGGGAATTTTTTTATGGCCATGTCCACAGCAAATGAGAAACTAAATTCTCAAAGCCTTCGTAATGACCAAGAAGAAAGTTTCTAATATAATAGAGCAGTTGATTTGGAAGGAATTAAGATGAATCTTAATGTAAAACAGAGAAATTAAGATTTTATCTTGGAGTTGTATTGTCTATTAGATATGTAGTAGTTTCATGAATCTAGATTTCATGTTATAGATGAATTATATAAATATATTTTAATTTTATGTATTAATATGCATGTATACTTATGAACACATGAGAATAGACATAATTGCAAATGTTATTAATTATACATTGAGTAGAAATTCAAAAAAATGTAAATAGAACATTAAAAAGTGCTACTCTAGTGTGAAAGGCTTGGGAAAAAGTAAGTGAAGAAAGGCAAACTAAAATATAACATAAGAAAGATAAAAAGAAAGCCAGGTTTGGGTGTTACTTGAAGCAGAGAATGGATACTATCTCTTGGGAAAAGAGTGGACTGCTTCTAACCAGCCAAGCATCAAGAAGAATGAATATTCATCCTTTTTGCTATTTTGATTAAAGCTCAGTCACAATTACATATTCACATATTTGTTTTCACATATAAGATTTTTAGCAAGAGGATACATGCTTATCAACATTCTTACTTAGTATTTAGAATACATGTCATAGAAAGCATACAAAATATAAATAATTGTGAAGCATTCTTATAATTTGAATAAACTTTCTTCTTAGGTGGGACCAAGTTGTTACAAAAATTGCAAATCAATCTACTAATACTTGCTTTGCATTTTCACATGAATTTGGGATTATTGTTGTTTGACTATACACACTTTTGGTTGGTTAGATACTTAAATTTTGTTTTATTAACTTATCATTTTATGACTCTCATAAAAATCGCTTAGAGATTCTATTTTGCCTTTCTTTTCTACTAAATCAATGTAATGCAAAAGATTTCTTGATCATAAAGATACTATTTGCATCTACTTACTTCCTGTTTGTTTATTCAAACACTGAAGTACAAATAATAATCCCCCTAACTTACTTAAAACAAACTTATTCTAGGCCATTATAGCCTTGAGCAAAAGAAGTATAGATAATGTTATTCCTGTTGCCAACAAGACACCAGACTTTTTAAATGGCCTATCCAAAGCTCTGGATTTCAGCTAGGACTCAAGGTACAATCACTGCAATTTCTTTTATGTGTTGCATCGTTGTAAAAGCCTCCTGTTGGATATTTTGGATCATTTATAGTGAATACTTGCTTTAAAAATAACAAAGCTTTAATTTTTAAATATGTTTAAAACATACAAACATTTTTTAAGTTCACTTATAAGATGAATTTTATTTTTCAATTTAAAGTTAGGTACAATTTTTTTGTCTTTTATTTTTATAGAATTAAGTCTCACTTTTATCCATGTATCACATTGTCATAGATTTTTGGTAACATGGTTTTGTACCAAAGTTGTAGTAGAATTTGAAGATTTTGAAACCTATTTATTGGGAATGCTAAGTTCTTACTACACATCTAAAATGTGTAGTGCAGATGTTAATAATATATGATTTGCAGCCATATCAACGCATGTGTATATGTGACTTCATTATGATTTACAGGAAATCTTTCTAATTTCAGCCCATCTCTGAATTTATTTTTACTTACAAAAGTTATATTAGTAAAGTATATGTTGATATTGATTACAGTATGAGGATTTATACTCTGGTATATTACATTAAACACTAATCCAAGTAAGATTTGTTCCCACTTAATTTTTTTTTCAGTTTGAAATTAGTTTATTAACCATGTTTTTTTTCTTATGTGTTTTTTGTTTTTATTATTATCATGAAAAAGTCATATTTTTTTAATCCATGTATCTCCTTGTTCTGGCTTCGCCCTCCTGCCCTTCCCAGTCACTCACTGTTCTCTCCAGCAGTTTATCTCCTCCCCAGCAAGGTCAGGTTGTCCCCAGGTCCCAAGGTGTCTTAGTTCATCATCTACTCCAATTTTATCTACAGTCTTTAACAAGAGACGTCTCAAATTAGAATGCATTCTTATCATACACTATAGATTCTGCCTGTCTCAGTATTTCATCTATTAAATATTAAGAATTTTTTATGTAGTAGTATAGTCTAATGTTCCTAAACTGTCATCCACTGCAAAACTCCATATCCTTCAAAGATGTACAGTTCTTGACTTTATTTTATTTTCAGTTCCAAACAGGATCTTCTTGCTATAACAGAATTAATATATATGTGTAAATAAGATAAAATATTGTGTTTTATAAAAATGTGTGTGCTTGCATATTAATATTCAATAGCTTCAGTTTTCTATTCAAAGTTAAAATTAATTCTAAATTTAATGTTGTAGGCAAAGTTTGTGAATATTTATTTAATTTTTTTGTTACTTCCAGTGAAGAATACATATAAACCCCAACAAGAAAAGTACATTGTCATAGCTAAAGAATATAACTGAATTTGTAACACACACATTTTTTTCTGAAATAAAATTATCATATCATAAATAAGTATTTTTATAATATATTTTCAACCATATCAAGAGTAAAAGTATTAATGAAAATAGTAGACTATTGGTATCATAATTTTTAAAAGATTATATAATTATGACATTTCTCTTTGCCCTTTCTTCTCCCACAAAGTACCATATTTCCCTACATTCTGGTTTTCAAATTTATGTCTCTTCTTCATTCATTGTTATAACATATTTATATGTATATACATATAAACTCGAGATAACGTTTTCAATCTGTATAATGTTACTTTAATGCTTGCTTTCTAAGTTGAAAGTTTGGTAATGGATAACCAATTGGTATGCTTTTTACAAGGGAAGACTATTTCTCTCTCTTTAAACATTACATAGTTGACTTGGGTTCTTCTGCAAATTTCAGGCCTTCTGTGCCTCTGTAGGCCATTTTGACATACATCATGATTTTTGTTTTTGCTTTTTGGTTGTTGTTCAGCTTCTGTGTAAACAGTCATGTTGATGAGACTTTACCGTTGTAGCTTCTGACATTACTAGAAAAAACAATCTCACAGAAAACTCCCGGAACATCTACCTATCACAGTCCTTCCACCCTTTTAAAATAAATTTAAAGTGGCTGAACAAGCTTACACTCCCTCTAAACAAACAAACAAGAAAAAAAAAAAAAAGCCAAACATGCCCAAGCGGCAAACCACAACCACTGAACAGCTTGGGATCAGAAACACCCTGGACTGACCCTTTGGATCCCACGCCACCTAGAGGAACACCTGACTCACTCTTGAGGGAGAGGGGAAAGAACTGGATTTGGCCAGAGGTGGAGACTGATCTAAGCAT